>JBAMCP010002436.1:0-12402 GCA_037075105.1 Lissocephala sabroskyi | reverse complement strand
AGCCCAGAAAATCAATTTAAACAAATCCGGATCCGTATAAACATCGTTGATCCAATATTGGATCACTTGTTTAAACACTCTGGGGTTTTCTGTTCCGATCGAATCGATCTGAGAATATACAAAGAGCGCTAATTGGTTCTCTTCGATCTTTGGATCGTATTTGAGTTTACGTTCCACGCGGGAATTTAAAGTGGTATAGTTTGGGGCGGGAATTACTAAAGTTTGAAAAGGGGGGAAGGGAGCAGGGAGAAGAAAAGACTCTTGAGATTCGGGAACTCTATTTTTAATTTTTAAATTCAATATTAATCAAAGTTTTTGATTAGCGGACGTAGAAGAAGAGAAGGCTCTTGAGATTCGGGGAGTCTATTTTTTATTTTTTAATTCAATATTAATCAAAGTTTTTAAATTTCATTACATTTTCTGAGGGAAAATTTATATTCCTTGAACTTAAAATCCTTCTACTTTTTCATTAACCTTCTTTAGAGGGTTTCAGAAGTTTTTTCTATCGAGTTTTATAACTCAAAATCCTTGAACTTCTTCATTAACATTATTTAAAAAGTTTTAGAAGTTTTTCTATCGGGTTTTATAACGATCTGGTGGAAATTCTTCTATCAGCTTTGTTCCCTAATTCCTTGCCAATTTTGGTTTTTAAATTTCTTATTATTTTTGAGGGAATATTTTTAATCCTTGCCTTTAAAATTCTTGTCTTTCTTCGTTAACCTTTTTTAAAGGGTCTTAGAAGTTTTTTTCTATAGAATTTTATAACGATCTCACAACAATACTCCAACGAGCTTCGTTCTCTAGTTCCTTGCCAATTTCGGTTTGGTCTGACCAACTTTCGTTTGCGAGTTCTCCACGAAACTTGCCAAACCAGCGAACGTGCCTAAGCAAAGTGGTTCCGCTATTCCTACCACCAATCGGTCATCAGGCAAACCAGCGAGAGCAAGAAAGCGAGACGCCGAGCTTCACTCGTCCATGTGACGAAGTAACGGTGACTTCCTTGAAGTGGAAATAAGGAGATTTTTTAATTTTTCTTCTACTTTTATTATAAAATCAATGGGGCAAATTCTCTAGTTGTTGGCCATCGTGGTGTTGATCCAGTTGTAGAGCTGGGAGACCCTCGAATAGACCCCAGCATACCTGCCGGCGCAGCCAGCGCCGAAGGACACAATGCCCACCTGGCGGCTGCCAATGGTCACCGCGCCGCCAGAGTCCCCGCTGCAAGTGTCCTTGCCCCGGGCCCGGGCGCAGAACATCCTCTTCGTTATGCTGGCCACGCCGCGGTACTGCCGCCGGCACACGCCCTGGCCCACCACCGGCACATAGGCAGACCTCAGCTGGTTCGAGGCGGAGGTTCCTCCCCGCCGGGTGATGCCCCAGCCGGCCACTCTTACCCGCGCCCCGGCCCGCGGGCCGCCCCTGGACAACTGGACTATTTGGATGTTCGTGCCGCTCATCGTGTCGTTGAGCATGAGCAGGCCGGCGTCGAAGTTCATGGTGCGCCGGCGGAAGCGGGCGGGCACGAAGACGCGGGTGACGGAGCGCCAGACGCCGTTGGTGCCGTCAATGGTGGAGGCGCCGCCGCGTATGACGATGCCACTGGGCGCCACGTCCTTGACGCAGTGGGCGGCCGTGAGCACCCAGTTGGGGGCCACCAGAGAGCCGCCGCACAGCGAGGAGCCCATGCGCACCTGGACCAGCCAGGGGAAGTCACTGATGTCGGCGGTGGAGCCGCCTATGATGCGGGCCTGGACGTTGGTGGAGGCGGCTCCCCGGCTGGCGGCCACGTTGCGGCTGCGGAGGCGGTTCCGGCGGAGGTTCTGCTGGCGGCGATTGGCAGCAGCAGGAAGTTTGCGGTTGCGGCGTCTTCGATTCTTGGCGAGATTCGCAGCACTCACCTCCACCAGGAGCAGATCGAGCAGAATTAAGGCCAAGACTAGGTAAATCCAACGGAACCGCATTTCGAGGATGGCGACGGCAACTGTGCGGCCGGCGACCTTCCGGGTCGTATTTAAGCCACTCGGAGCCGCCGCCGCTTTGGCCAAAATCAGCAGTCTCCGCAACTGTGCAAATAGCCAGGCCATCAAAACAAAACCCCATGGAAACTCCACTCCCCCAGACTCCCCAAGGCAACTGACGTACTCGCCCTCAGCAAACACTCAACTCTCGCGCACCGCCTAAGGGTTAAAAACTTTAATACTCAACGGCCTATGGAACTAACAATACCGCCGCATGGTCTTTGTGATCCAGGAGTGCAAGGCCGCCACGTTGGTGTAGACGCCTGGACTGTCCTTGCGGGCGCAGAGATTAGCCTTGCCCCAGGACACAATGCCCACGAGGAGGCCCTGGGAGTCCACGGCCGGCCCGCCGGAGTCGGCATCGCAGGCATCCTTCTGCCCCGGCACCGAGGCACAGAACATGGACCTGGTGAGGTTCCTGTAGCCCAGGTAAAGCCTCTGGCACTGACTAAGGGGCATCACCCTCACGTAGACACTGCGCAGCTGGTTGGGCACTTGCGGAGAATCCTCCACGGTCAAGCCCCAGCCGGATACCCTCACAAAGGAGCCTTCTTTAGGGAGCTGTGAGCCCACACGTAGCCGGCCGACTTGTGGTCCTCGCAGAGGTTCCACCAGCTGGAAAATCGCCACATCCTGGTCTAGCGTCCTGCGGTTGTAGGCTTTGGGCACAAGAATCTGCCCAACTGTGCGGGCATTGCGCAGGTCCTTTAAAAAACTCACACCACCGCGCACCACGAAATCCCCAGCGCTGCTGTTCTTCTGGCAGTGAGCGGCCGTCAGCACGCAGCGCGGCGAGATCAGCGCGCCTCCGCAAGTGAACTCTCCGCGTCTCCGTATGTTCACCATGTAAGGAATCTCGCGTATGTCCGCACGCCAACCGCCCACTATCCGCCGCTGGCGGTTGAGATTTTCCTCAGGGGACAAGGCCCCCGCCTGGGCCAGCACCGCGGCCAAAAGTAAACTCGCCAGCATCTCGAGGGGAAGTGGCGGCCGCCAGCTGCCGGGCTGCGTTTATAGCGGAGCGACTAAGGTCGCTGCGGAGTTACAGAACAGCTGCGTTTGCTTATGCTGAGTGATTTTTGGTTTGCCTTTCGTTTCAGTTTTCCTCACCACGGACGTCTCGGCGGGCCGGCAAAAGCTCCATGCCCAAATCCAGATCGATGTGGGCGAGCTGGCCGCCCACAGCCAGAACACGGCCACCTTCTATATCTTCAGCCTGGTGGAGGCGGAGGTGAAGCTGCAGCAGCGGCTCAGCTACATTCTGGAGGTGGAGCGAAGGGCCAGCAATGCCAACCCAAACAGCGCGGAGTCCTCTCCCGAGAATGTCAAAGGATTGGGTAATCTGATGGCCATTTCCCCTGTGCAGATCGAGTTCATCGATGAAACGCGAGTGCGCAAATCGCGGGAGGACACTTTGACTGTGCAATGCTCGCAGGACTTTAAGTTCTCCGCCAGGTTCTATACTCTCAACCGGCTGCCCTTGAAGGAGATTTACCGCGGGGAGAACTTCCTGCTGCGCACCAACACGGAGGTAGTGGCTGCGGAGCCTGTGGAGATCCTGGACAGCTTTTTCATATGTGTAAGTCAACTGCCCAAGTCACCAACTGTCTTTTTCAAGTGCTCGCTTCCACAGGATCACAACTTAGTGCAATCGAACTACAGCTTTAAAAGGAAGAAGTTTAGCAATCGCTATCAAGCCGGCGACAAGCTGGAGTCGGTGATTGTCCTGCGCACCAATGCAGCCCTGCAGGACTGGGCCACTTCCCGGGACTTAACCAGCAAGCCAGGCGAGGCTTTCACTCGCCCTAAGCCGGCAGGTAAACCGGTGGAGCCCGCTGCCGGGCCCACGGCCCCGCCAGGACTCACGGCCTATATAAACCGCGGGGTCCTGGCCGCCAAGATCCCCACCACCATGACCATCATCAACAGCAACTCGAGCATTTCCTCAGCCCTGAATGCCGGGCAGATGAGCAACTCCACGCACTCCGATGAAAGCAGGGAGGAGGTGGAGGCAGTGGCCGGGGGGCAAGAGTCCTTCAAAAGCTCGCGGCTGATCTACAACAAAGCCCTGGAGGCCGTGCAGGCCACCGGCCACTGCCGCGGCTTCATTCGCGGCGTCTACACGCTGGACAGCCTGGGCCAAGGAGCCCCGGTGTTTGGGGTCTTCTGCATACGCTGGCGGCGGGCCGGCGGCAAGGACGAGAACGAGTCAAAGTTCATTATCAGCGGGCTGGACATCCAGGAGCCGCCGCTCAACATCTACTGCACCATCGAGGAGAAGATGTTTGTGAAAATGCCCATGGCCTTCAAGGTGGTCCTGAAAAACCCCACCAAGCATGTCCTGCACCTCATTGCCAGCCTCAGCATCAGCAAGGACGACAACTTCATCTGCTCCGGCCACAAGCAGGTGAGCTGAGGAAACCACAAAATTAGAAGACTTCTAAGAGTTTCTTTACTTTCCAGCTGGACATTTCGATCATGGCCTTTGACGAGAAGGAGCTGGTGTACAATTTGTATCCTTTGCAGGTGGGCTGGCAGGAGCTGCCCGCCCTGAGCCTGGAGTACAACACCAAAGCGGATCCTTTGAAGAACGAGAGCCAAAACGAGCTGCTCGGCCAGCTGGTCCAGCGGGCCCTGCCCAAGCGCGTTTTCGTGCTGGTGAGCCAACTAGAATCCTGGTAAAAAATATCCTTTAAACTTCTTTTTACAGCCGCCGCTGAAGCAGCTTAACAAATGAGGAGACGGCGGACGCCGGGGGATTGGAAAATTACACTACTCCCGTTTTATTGGCTAAGGGGCAAGGAAAACAAAAAGGATCAACATTCACACACACAAACACACACACAAATACATGCGCGGATGTATTGTAGTATTGAAAAAATTCCATAGCTTAATACTTGAGCGGCCGCCGGCTTCCTCATTTGGGGAACTTGAAGACTCCGCCGCCTTTTTTCTGGTTTCGGTTTTCGTTCTGCAAGGACAAGTAAATCAATTTTGTTGTGCGTGTGTGCGTGTGTAGGTGCGTGTGTGTGCTTACCAGCAGCCGCGTGCCGAAGAGCATTTTGGCCTTGTCCTCTTCCTGGGGCGTGGCCCGTTCCCCCATGGAGAGCAGCGGTTGGCGGCGGTGGATCTGCAGTTTCTGCTTGATGGCCTGGGAAAGGATCACCCGCCGGCTGACGGACTTCATGGCCAGCAGCAGGTCCAGCCAGGTCCAGGTAACATTGTGATACTCCAGCGTGGGTATGACCAGAGAATAATCCGTGATATCCTCCAGGTTCTTCTCCTTGTTGCCTTTGTAGCTGACGCGCACTGGGACCTCGGGGATTTTGATGTAGATGAAGAGTTTGTTCTTCTCGGCGCGCTCCTTCATCTTCTCCACGTCGTCCTTCTCGATCTTCACATAGAACTCGGAGTCCTTGGCGCTCTTCTTGCCCTTGGCCACTTTCTTGGAAGACGACTTGGCCTGCAGGCTGGTCGTGGAGGCCGAGCTGGTCGAGGCATTGTCGTCCAGTTCGTCGCTCACCTCCGTCTCCGAGGCGTCGCGGTCCGGGAAGCAGAACTTCAGCATTGTGCTGTAGAACTTCTTGGTGATGGCAATCGTGATGGGGGCCACATTGATTTCGAAGTGCTCCTTGACGGAGATTCCTCCCACCGGCGGCTTCTCGCGGCAAAAGACCCGCAGCACCCGCTTGTGGGTGTCCACGGGCATGTCCTTCTGGATCTCCGTGGCCAGGAGCACATCCCGGTAGATCTCGCGCGGCAGCAGATTGTCCATGCGTATGTTGCCCAGCTCCAGCAGATGCTCCACGGAGTCATCGCTCTTGGACTTCTTTGTATACAAAAATCCGCTCAGCACCAAATCCGCTATGCCGATTTGCCCGTCGGTCTCGGTGAGCCGCCACTTGGCCCGCTTGAAGCAGATCTCATTGGCCCGTATCATGGTCACGGATTTGTCCGAGCGCACGTTGGAGATCTTGCTGAGCTGGGACAGCTGCGTTTCCTTGTAGCAAAGCAGCATCATGTCCAGGTCCTCGCTGAAGGTATTGAGCTCTTCCTTGCTCTCGCGTATTTGCTGCTGGACGCGCTGGAACTCTAGCTGCAGCTCCAGCGTGTCGCCCTCCTCGATGCGCTCCTTGCTGATCAAATGGATGTCCTTCTCCAGCGAGCGTATCTTCATCAGCAAACTGCGTATGAGCGTCTGCTTCTGCTGGATGGGCCGCTTCTGGTCCTCCGTCGAGTGCAGCTGCAGCTGGAACCTCATGCGGGTGAGCTTCTCGGCCGCCTGCTTGCGCTGCGGCTCCACATAAAGCAGCAGATTGTTCACTATATCCAGGATCATGGCATACTGCAGGGAGTTGGTGAACACATCCAAGTCATGATGCATCAGGGTGAAGGCATCCACGGGGTCGTCCTGCTTCTCCCAGGGCGACAGGGTCTCCTCGGAGGGCGGCGGCGGCACTTCCGTGATGCTGTTGGGGTCAATGGCATCGCCGTAGCTCACGTAGAAGAACTCGCACTTGCAGCGGGAGACAATGCGCTGCAGCTGGACCGGCTGGGCCTCCCCGGAGTTGTCGTCCAGAAAGGCGCCCACCGTCTCGGAGACCACGCCGCCCACGCTGCGCCCGCTGCCCACCAAGTGGGAAATGTCATCGGGCAAGGCCACCGGCTCTTCTTTGTCCTGGATGTTGTCCACCGTCAGCCACATGATCTCCTTCTCCAGGAGCGAGTCGTTCTCCCCGGCGCTCACCGTGGCGTAGTACTGCATGCACTCCAGCATGCCCTTCCAGGTGGTCTTGGAGATGAGCGAGCGGTCGCGCCAGACGGGGCGGTGCTCGCGCTGGAGGATCTCGGCCTTGGCCGCGCTGATGATCACATAGCCGGAGGTCTCGCAGCCTTTGAGGAGCACTTGAGAGTTCACCAAGCTTATGGACCAATTCTCGTGTATAATGTCCTGGGCGGAGCAGGCCTGCAGGCCCTGCAGCTGCAGCTCGCGGCCCTGAGTGCTGTGGTCGTCGCTGTAGACGTTGAACTTGTGGTCCGCCTCGGCTATCAGCTGCTGCAGCATGGCCGTGGCATGCACCTGCCCGGGCGGCTTCTTGGCATTGGCAACTAAAAGGACAAGGAAATTAGTCACCTCAAATCAGCTGGATTGATTCGACTCACTTGGCAGGACCTCGCTGCTCGTGCTGGCCAGGGTGATGGTGCTGTCGCTGCGCTTGTGCTTGACCTGCGCGGGATTGCGCAGCTCCTTGCGGTAGCCTTTCACGGCCTCCGTGGAGAGATTGTTCTTCAATTTCTGGGACTTCATGAAGGAGTCGAACAAGGCAAAGGCCACATCCCGATTGCTTTTGGTCCAGGCTCCTTTGAGGTCGTAAACCACCAGCTTGTGGGTGGGCGTCGAGGTCTTAGGCTTGCCGTCCTCGTCGGCCGTGGTGGCCGCGGGGATCAAGGCCTCCCGCCCATAGGACACCTTAGCCACGCTGAGGAAATAAAACCTCACAATTTTAAAAGCATCCGCCGCGCTGGCTAAGTTCTCCGAGCTGCTGTCCATTTTCTCCGTGACAATGCTCTTCAGCCAGATCTCCGCATCGTTCAGCTCGCAGTTCATGTAAACGGTGGACCACTCCGCCCTTGGCCTGTGGATCAGCCCATCATCAATGGGATTCAAGGACAGACTGTACTCCGAGCTGAAGGACACTCTTCTCCCGTTCAGCTGGAAGCCTTTGTGGAGCGCATGGGACATCCAGTAGAGCACTTGGAATTTATGCAGGCACATTTGCAAATTGGCCTTTTTGTAGTGACGGCTGAGCTGTTTCTTCCGCGGCCTCACATTGTTGAAGACCGGGCCACGCCTTGTGGGGCGGGTGACCCCGGAAAGGATCAAATTAAGGCTCTCGAACCAACGCAAAGTGCTGCCGTAAAGCACGAGACTCGGTATGTCGATTTCCACGTCATCCCCGGGCTTTGGTTTGGTCTCAAAGGAAATCCAAATATTCAAATTGAGAGAGCGATAAGCGCGGAAGGAGTCGTGCACTTGGTTGCTGGAATACTCAGGCAGCTTGTCGGGAGCACAAGGCATCACCGCATGGTGGTCATTGGGATTCGCCAGGCAAATCCAATTCAGCTTGAAGGTGAGCTTGAGGTTGGGGAAATGCAGCAGCCGGCAGTCGTCATACCGCGAGGCCGTCCTCACCGTCACCTGGAAGCACCACAAAATAAGCAACTAAATCCTGGAAAAGGCTTCCCTGACTCACATTGAGTTCGCCCTTGAACATGATCTTGGCATTGGTCCAGACGATGCCGCAGTTGTTCCAGGTCAGCTCCATTTCCTCGGTGGTGTTGTAAGGATCCAGCGAGGCATGCAAGAGCACCGTAAACTGCTTGGCTATCAACGTCAGCCGGCCATGCAAAAGCAACCTCATTTTGTCCCAGAAGGGCAGCGGTGGACTGGGATCCTTGGAGGGCGCCGAGATCTTCTCCAGGCTGAGATTGCACTGGGCCATCACTGGCTCCCAGCAGGGCCCGTAGGCTATGCGGCAGCTCTCCAGCTCGCAGTCAAAGTCATGGTAGAATTTAATGCTCGGCATGCTGCGCTGCACGATGTCCGTGCCGAAAGGCTCACCCACCTCGATCAGGACATCCCGCTTGGCCCGCTTCGAGGCCATCTGCTCGGCCCCGCACAGGTTGCCATACAGCCGCATGCTCTTCACATAGAACATGGGCTGGGGGAAGTCCCTGAAGTGGAAGAAGGTTAAGCAGAGCCTGACAGGCAGCAAGGATCCTTACCTCAGCATGAACTTCCACTCCGAGCAGCTGACGTTGACCCCGCGGCACCAGAGGGTGGTGAACTGCAGGCCCTCCTCGGGCCAGGGCGTCTCGGAGTCGATCTCCCGCATGACCTGGGTGACATTTTCATAGCCGTGGATGGAAGTGTCCGCCAGCGCCAGGATCTCCACGTCGCTCATGATCCAGGCCAGCAAACGGGTGCGAACAGGGCCGCTCTCGCGGATCTTCTTCGAGCGCTGTATGTAAATTTCAGAGCTCTTCTTCACCAGATTCGCGTAGAGACTCTCGATGGTGCCAGCGGGGACGAGAAGCCTCTCGGAGCAGAGCTCGGCTATCTTCTTGTCGAAGACGGTCTTGCGCTTGAGGCCCTCGAGGTATTCGTCCACCAGGAGAACATAATTATCGCGCAGTTTGACCTCGAAGGGATCATCGCTGATCTCGAGCAGGAACTCCTTGACCTTGATCACCAGATCGCTGGGCAGCGGCGAGTCTACGGTAAAAGCCTTCTTCTTGTAGTTGTGCACCAACTTCAGCCACTTGAAGTGCGAGACGCACTCGTTGTTGATGGCATCGTAGAAATCATGATCATAAGGGAAGATCGCCTTCAAGGAGCCAATGGTGGTGACCCAAACGCGGTTGGAGGGCAAAACAAAGCCAGGGAAGTTCACCCTCTCCTGGGCCAAGGCCTCCAGCCGGGGATACGACTGCATGTCAATGTCCTTGACGGTGAAAATGTGCTGATCGTCGATCTTCACGAACAAGTGCTCCGCGTAGATTATATTCCGATCCTTGCGGCTGAAGAACAGATTCTCCACGAAGAACTGCAGCGAGTGGCGCTCGGACAGCTTCAGCTCCAGGATGGTAGAACGCTCAGCCGACAATTCTATGATGAGGCTTGGGGAGTCCTTCTTTTGGGGCTGCCCGGCCGGCAAGGCCAGCTCGGCCTTGAGGTCCTGCATGTCGCGCACCAAAGTCAGCAGGTGCATGTGCAGATTCGAGTTCCACATGCTTTCCGTGTTGCCGGGAATGCAGATGGACAGCTTGCCCTCGGGCTGCTCGTAGGCCAGGCGAATCATCTTGCAGCTGGCGAAGACATCGCTGAAGTCCGTGAGGCACAGGGAGGAGGCCGTCATCGAGCGCATGATGGCCATTTGGAACTCCTCGAGCTTCAGGCTGGTGGTCAAGTGGGCGCGGGTGAGATTAATCTCCGAGAAGCTCAACAGCATATAAGCATTGTGGTGGTTCACAAAGTAAGCAGTGATGTCCTTGACCTTCACCGAGATCCTCAGGGAGGAAGCAGGCTCGTCGCTGTAGGAAAGACGCTGAGGGAGCTGCGAGCTCCGCTTCCTCGGCAGCCCGCCATACTGCTTGATGCACTGCATGGACTTGACCACGAACTCGGCCAGCTGCATGCTGTACTCCGTGCGGAAGGTGTGGATGGAAATGTCCAGCTTGGTGGTGTTGGCATAGGAGCAGAGCTTGACCAGGCTGACGCCCAGGAAGAAGGGCGAGCCGGGCGAGTGGGTTTTCTTCAGGTTGTTGGTGTCGTTGATGGAGTTTCCCAAATTCGACCACAAAGTCTCCACCATCAGCTCCATGCTCCACTGGCGCTGGTTGAGCAGCAAATTCAGGAACTTGTTGGCGTACAAATTGCTGCGCTTCTCCTCGCTCTGCTCGAGCAGGAAGCGTGTGTGGCTGACGCTCATGGCAATGTGCTCGTCCTCCAGTTTCATCAGCAGCGAAACGTTCCACAGCTCCGCGCAGCCTTTGATCACAATGCGCTGCATGATCCACTCCAAAACCCCACCGCCAGGCTTTTGCAGGAAGCCAGCCTCCCGCTGGGCATGCAAATTATCCGGCAGAGAGTTCTGGCGCTGGCCCAGGAGCAGTTGGTGGCTGGCGGCGCGGTGGCGGGACAGGAAGTTGTTGTTCACAAAGTCGTAGATCTCGCTGTGGTTGTAGATGATTTGGAATGTCTTCAGCTTCACGTACAAGTTGAAAATGTCCTTCTCCAGCTAAGGATAAAATGCAAATGAGAATGCAGCCGGCTCTTCGCTCCCACTTACCACGGAGTCAATGGTGAACTGTTCGATGAAGAGGAGCTTCTCGTATTTGGTGTCAAAGTCCAAGTGCTGGAGCACCAACTTGGCCAGCATCGAGGGCAGCAAAGTCTTCTCGTCCACCGTCTTCGAGTTGAACTTGCCCGTAATCTGCCCAAGGTAAAGGATAAAAAATCTCTTTCAATTTCCTAAGATGACTTTTCTTACACTGAACAGCTGCAGCTTGGCGCTGAAGTCGTTTTGGGAGTTCTCCTTGACGGCCGAGAAGGTGGCCGCCTTGATGCTAAAGTTAAAATTCTTTGGTATGATGGGCGCGAGCTTCTCGTAGTTTTCGTTGTCGTAGCCGCGCGGCGAGGCCCGAGCCAGACTCCTTTTGAGGCGCTTCTTGGGCCGGCCCGACTCCGTGCGCTGCTTGGCCTCGCTCAGGAACTCGTACAGGCCGCCGTGAATCACAGACTTCGCATTGTTGATCACCAGACTTAAAGTCTACAAAGGAACCACACAACCAGTCATTCAGAGGGTGATAAATACTTTTCCCTACTCACATCCATGGAGAGCGGTCCCTGGGCGAAGAGCGAGGCATCCAGGGACACATCGAAGCTCACCTCGCCCAGGCAAGGGCGTATTTTGTTGAGGTTCTCCAGCGACTGCCGCCGGGCATTGCAGTGCCTCAGCATTTTGGCTGTGGCCTCGCTGAGCGAAGCATTGACCAGCAGAACGCGCGCGTTCTGGACGATGCTCCCATCCAAGTGGAGCTCCTTGGCGGTGGCGTGTATGAACCAGCCAGGATCAAAGTCATTGTTCATGAGCACCACGGAAATATTGTTGACATGGACGGCCATGAATTGGGCAAAGGTGATGATGCTGGCGGGCACTTTTGTCTGGCGGAAATCGGGAACACTCTTGCCGGCCGCCTGGAGCTCCTGTTGCTCCTGGCGCTGCTCATCAGAGTCGTCTTCGCTGGCATCGTCTTGCCGGCTGCTGTGGATGTCCTTGTTGATGCGTATGTCGCGCACGTAGATGGACAGCAGCTTGGTCACCTCGGTGGTGAAGAAACTGCTGCGCAGGCAGATCTCCTCGATTTGCTAGGAGCCGGCAGGAAATTAATTATGGCAGTTTTTATAAGACAGCTGACTTACCACCGAGAAGCCGCTCTTGCTGATGTGGACATTCTTGAGCGACAGGTAGGGCAAGACAATGCGTCCTATGCGCACTTTGACCCGAAATCGCTTCACCAGGTACCAGCTGATGCCTGTGGGCAGAATCCTAGGAGCAGATAACGCCCAACTTGAGTGACGAATCGAGGGGGAGATTCCGCGACTTACCAATATATGAAGGAGAGTACCAGGCAAAAAACTACCAATTGCAGAAGCATGGTAGTGCTCTAAGCATTATAATGCTTACTTTTAATTTCGAAAGCTCATGGGCCAAACAAAAATTCCAAGCAATAATAAACGGCAAACAGCCCTCGCTGATGTACGTCATACACGTGTGCAGCCCTCGTCGAACACCTCATGCATGTATGCAGTGCAGCCCTC
>JBAMCP010002435.1:0-12415 GCA_037075105.1 Lissocephala sabroskyi | reverse complement strand
GCTTTGGATTTTCAGTCAAAAGTTTAAAGGCTTTTTGTTTGTATTTTTCACTCTGAATCGGGCAGTCGAACGGATCAGATCAACTTTTCAAAATGGCTTTGAATTTTTTGAAATTTTTTGGGATTTTTTTGCTCTTGTCGATCAAAGCAATCCTTGCTTATAACGAAGCCGACTTCACCGAGCAATTCGTCACTTACCTGGAGGACCAAGAGACCCTTAACTTGGACCGCCTCTCGGTCCTCCAGACCATCTATGCCCCCAACCGTGTGAAGATCTTCTGCCAACGTGTGGACCCCCTCACGCCCTCCAACATCTTCCAGTCCAGCTGGCTGCACCTGGAGATCGACGCCCGCAACGAGGACTACCGCCAATACCGAGGACCCACCTCCCGCATTGTCTTCTTCCACCACCGCCGCGGCGAGCAGATCTTCGACGGCAAGCTGATCCTCAATCAGGCCAAACCGCCAAAAGTCCGCCGCCTCATCAGCCTGCCGGCCCACGAGAAGTTCTGCTATGGCATCTACACGGAGCAGCCCTTCAACATCACTTTGCTGCGGCAATCCTTCGACGAGGAGCGCCTGGCCCAGTTCCTGGTGGGCCTGGCCCTCTACCTGGGCGCCCCGTTGCTGGGCGGATCCTTGATTTGCTGCTACTTCACGGCTGCCGGCCTGGGCGTCCAGCTGGCCAGGATCCTCATTGTGGCCGTGGCTGTGTTCTCCCTGGACGACCGACCCCCTGAAGCGGGGCTGACCCTGGACCCGCTCCATGCCAACTTTATTATGGTCCTCAGCCAGCATCCTTCGGTGGTGGCCCTGACTTTGGTGGCTGGCGCGTATTTCCTGCAGAGCTTCGTGCAGAAGTGCCGCGGCTTCTGGCGCCACCAGCGCGTGCGCTCGGCCCACAGGCTCCTCCTCCGCCTCATCGCCTACTACATGATCTACTATGCCTCCGACCACCGGGGCTTCGGCGGCCTGTGCCTCTGCCTGCTGGTGCCCTGGCCGGAGCTCTGGCGCGTGATGCAGTGGACCCGCCTGGAGTTCGTGCGGGCCAAGCGCACGGTCCTGCCGCCGGAGGAGCGCCGCCTGCTCTCCGACCAGGAGTACAATGTGTCCTGCGCCTATGAAACCCAGCAGGCCATGAACGAGCTGCGCAGCCAGGCCAGCGCGGAGAGCCTCAACTGGCGCCGGCTGGCCCAGCTGCAGGACCCGCAGCGCTTCGCCCAGTTCATGGAGGGCGGCGAGCACAACCGGAACCGGCGGGGGCTGCTGGAGAGCCGGCAGCGCGGCCACTGCGATTCCCCTGAAGTGCAGCAGCGCCAGGCCCGAAGGAACCGCGTCAGTCGATTTTCAGGCAATCAGTTGCGGGCAACTACCTTCAGTATGCTGCGGAGTAGTGGGGAGGGGGAGGAGTCAAGCCAGCTGTCGTCCTCGGGCGGTTTCTCCGGGCTGGACCTCTCCAGTGGAGGGGAGACGGGCTTGGAGGGCAGCTCCTTCAGCAGCGCCTGCACCAGCACCCCCTACAGGACCCACAGCAGCTCCAGGATCCTGCGTTCCCGGTTCACCAGCTCGGAGTCGGTGCGCACGCTTTACCAGAATCCCAACTACGAGGGCTCTGAACGCAGCCTTTTCCATCGATAGGAGGGAGGGGAATGCCTCCTAACATATTTTACATTATGCATTTGTTTTCGTCCTGACACAGAAACTCCTCTATAAACATTTATTCCACCAGCTACCCTTATACAACCACTCTTATAAACACTTATACGTACACTTATAAAACACATAGAAACATATAAAAACACTTAACACATCCTAACACACAAATAAACAACACACTAAACTAAGTTTTCTTTATTTTTTCTAGACTTTCGTCGATCAGGGCAGTGAAATTCGCAGGTAGAGCGGTTTGGCGCCAACGAAACGGTTAGCGGGTAAACATTAAACGGTTAGCGCGAGGCACTCATTATAAGAGCGCTGACGAAACGGTTAGCGCACACCAACGAAACGGTATTCGCGTAGTAATGAAACGGTTCAAAGACTACGGCAACCAATCGGTATTTGAGCAGCAACGAAACGGTTAAAACACTACGACAACCATTCGGTATTCGATCAGCAACGAAACGGTTAAAACACTACGACAACCAATCGGTATTCGTGCGGCAACGAAACGGTTCAAACACAGAATAAGCACCAACAATCAGCTGACACCAACACAACAAAACACCAACGCGGTCACCAACAACACACGCTAGGGTGAGTGAGCGCCATCTACAGTTCTTATTCATAAGTATTTATGGGCAAATAACTGCCCATCTGCAATGATTTGCAAGGCATTAGTTAGTTATTCTTGAATCGGTATTTATTTTATAAGCCCATTGAAGCATTTACTTAAGAGTTGTGTGCCGCGCAAAAATGAAACGGTAGGTGGCGGTGCTCAGGGCTGGCAGCCTTGCTTTCCGCTAGAGTTGCCGAGCGGCTTTTATTGTGTGGCCGGCAGGTGGGGCAATTTAGCCACAAAGAATAACGTTCAACGCATGTTAGGCGGCAGGTGGCCTTGGGTTTTATTTGAAATTGTATTAATTTGGGCCCAAAATACAATTTACAGCTATTTGCGTATTATGCAGCCAATGACGCTTCTTCTTCTCAGGGCTGTCACTCCACCAGCCCTTGTCTAGAGTTGCCAGAGTGACTTCCTTCAAATTGTATCGAAATTCCGATTACCAGCCTTCTGCTTTCTTTCAAAAGAAACTTTTTAAGGTGATGTTAATAAATAGAGAGGGAAATGTATTTTGATCCTGATATTTGTTGTTTGTAAAGTCTCCAAAATGTCGAGAGTGCCACTCGTAATCCCCAATCAGCAACCGGTTAAACGAATTCCCCTCAACCGGAGAACTATCGATGGTTGGGCACTATCGAGCCACCATCGATAGGGGCTAGATCACTATCGATAGTGCCTTCGATAGTTTGCGCCTTACAATTTGTTCGGGCCTCTTTAGTAAAAAAAAGGTCAAACCGAGAAGTGGGAAAGTTTTCCTTAAAAGAAAACAAAAAAAAGGAAAAATTGATCGCAACGTCCGTTGAATCGGAAAGGGTATTTTCGGTTAAATACCGAAAAAAACTTCTATTCTTAAAAAGTAGAGTTCTTTTCACGCGATAGTATCGTCGACAATCGATAGTACTATCGACAATTCGATTGTTCAAAATTACTATCTCTAGCAGGGATTGTGTCAGTTCCAGGACTCTTGTAAGTGTGGGGGGGGGGGGTCAGGGGGCTTAAGTAAATAAGTGTTCCAGGCGGCGGGGATGCCCTGAGAGCTTGAGATCTGCCGCCCGAAGTATCACACGTTTCAACCGCTGGCGGCAGCCTCTTTTGCTCTCAGTCCTTTGCCCGCCCTCTAGACTAAATCCGGTCCATTGCCGCAGCAATTGGCCGGCCCCAGGGAGCTCTCCCGGGAGAGACTCCTCTGCCGCTCTACGTTGAGGAAAATGTCCTCCAAGCTGCACTCGTTCACCGAGTACTCCTCGATGAGGTGGTCCAGGTCCCGCTTCAAGTGCTGCTCCATTTTTTTGAAGACATCCGACCAGCGCACCTCCTCCTCCAGCCCCGTCTCGATGTAGTAGGTGACCATGCCGGCATGGTTCTCGCGCAGCTTGGAGTTGGGAAACAACTCGGTGAGCTGGCGCGAGACCAGGACCACGTGCTCCTCCAGCTGGAGGGCAATGACCTTCAGCTTCAGCTTGATGGTGAAGCCGCTGCGCCGCTTCAGCGCGCAAATGTTGTTCAGACACTTGAACCTCCCCTCCGCCATAATCGCCAGTCGGTTGCACAGCTCCTCGCACTCATCCATGCTGAAAGGACACCCGAATTACTTTCTGTTGAAAGGAGGATGAAAGGGCGACTTACCTGTGCGAGGAGAGGACCACAGTGCGTCCATGGCTCTGGAATTCCTTGATGGACTGCCAGAGGAACCGCCGGGAAATGGGATCCACGCCGGTGGTCGGCTCGTCGAGGAGCACCAGCTGGGGATGCCCAATCATGGCCATGGCTGTTTGGAGCTTGCGCTTGGTGCCCCCGGAGTAGTGGCGCACTTTTTCGTCTCGGTACTTCTGCAGGTCCATCTTGTCCAGCCAGAAGTTGACGAACTTGCTGAGGTTCTGCTCCGGCAGGGAGTCGTCCAGCCCGCGCAGCATGCCCATGAGCATGAGGCACTGGCGGGCGGTCATGAACTTGTTGAGCGCATAGTCCTGCGGGCAGTAGCCGAAGCGGTGCCGGTAGGCCACCTCGTTCTGCCGGATCTCGATGTCGTCTATGCGGACCGAGCCTGCGGTGATGGTCAGGTTGGCGGCCACCATTTGGAAGGTGGTGGACTTGCCGGCTCCGTTGACGCCCAGCAGACCGAAGCACTCGCCCTTGACGGCCCCGAAACTGATGCCGTCCACGGCCGTCTTGCCGTTGTAGGCCTTCTTCAGGTTGTTGACCACCAGCGGATCATCGGTGCGTATTTGATCCGAGATGCGGTCGTGCTCCTTGGACACATCATCCGGCACATCCTCGGCCGCGGCTGAGGCCTTGACAGAGCCTTTTTTGCTGGTTAACTGGAACAGCAAGAGGGCAGAGTCACGCAGCCTTTGGCGCGTGTATTTGTGCTCTAGGATGCCCACGAAGAAGGTCAAGGTCAGGACACAGACCACCAGGGCGTAGACATAGAACTCGGCTGTGGAGAGCTGCGGGCTTAGGCGCTGGCGGGCCACGAAGTTCTCGTTGATGAGGCGCAGCTGGTGGTTCAAATTGAAGTCCGGCAGGAAGCGCAGGAAGTGGATTTCCATTTCATGCGCCCGCATGGCCTCCTGGTTGCCCGACGTTATCAGCGGCAAAACGGCTAGAAAAATCTTTCAAGAAACTTCGTTTTCAAACAAATTTGAACCACTCACCTGAGACAATCACCATGAGCAGCAGATAAGTGGAAATCGTGGAAATGGCCTTGAAGTTGTTGGCCAGGCAGTACAGGATCGGCAAATAGCTGCAGCCATAGAAAAACACGCTCGCCACAATCCCGACAATGTCGTCCAGCGCGTACAACTCCCCGGGCATCCACAGCTGCACGAGGAAGAGCATCAGGCAGAGCGCGAAATGGAGCAGCACATCGAAGGCGAAGGTGGCGCCCCAGTAATTGACCCGGCACATGGCCTGCAGCTCCTTGAAGCTGGTGGCGTGCTCCCGAAACGGCAGGGATATATAATAGAAGAGGTTGAAGAAGACGCCCATGGCCAGGATGAACGAGAAGTACTCCAGGCGGCTGGTGCTGATGTCGCTTATAAAACGGCTCAGCGGCACATAAGTGGCCTGGATGCGGGCCTGAGGATCCTGCAACTGGAGCATGGTGTTGTCCAGGAGATTAATCAACTCCACGCTGCTGTGGTAGCGATTGCCGGAGTAGAAAACCTCGAGCGCCGGGCGGCCGTTTTCGCCGGAGGTCAAGTCAATCACGCCAATCACCTGGGCCAGGAAGTCCGCCAGCTGCCTGCCCGCCTGCAGCCACAAGAGCTCTGGGGGGTTTTTCATTAGGAGTTGATTTAAGGACTCTCTGGTTTAACCTACCAGCTGTCAGGGAATTGTTGCCTGTCCTCAGCTCCCGCACTTCCAGGCCGTAGTTTTCGATTTGCTTGGTCAGCAACTCCGCCACCTGCAAATGCTGCTGCTGGGGATTGTTTAGGTAAATTAAGCCGCTGCGCATTTGATCCAGCCGCAAGGGCAGCGAGTCCTCGTTGACCACCACGTTCGTCAAGTGCAGCAAGTACATGGCCCCGGCCACGCTGACCAGGGGAATCGAGAACTGCGGGAAGTCAGTGATTAGACAGGGAATGGATCCTCGGCGTTGGACTCACCATGACGAGAGCATAGAACCATTCATTGCGCAGGAAGGTGAACTTTTTGTAGAAGATGGCGCGCCAGTAAAGCCGCCAGGGGGGCAGCTGGCTGAGCCTGGAGTAAGGATGCGGGGGAGTCAACAGCAGCGGCGCCTCATTCGTCGAGCCGTCTGGGGAGTCCGGCTGGTCGGTCCCAGCGCAGCTAAAAGGAAAAAACCAAACTCAGGCCGTTGACAAAAAGGACTTAAGACTCTCACTCACTTCAAAAACACATCCTCCATGGACATGTCGGTGATGGAGATGCTGGCGATGCCCAGCTCCTCGGCGGCCGCCTCCAGGGACCTCAGCATTTTGTCAAACTGCCCGATGCTCGTGTAGGGCAAAGTAATATAAACCGTCGGCTTCACCGTCTTCTGCAGGGTTAAAAAAACAATGAATTCCGTTCGAAGGACTCTCAATAGAAGGCCTACCAAAATGTAGGCCGCTGGTATGAACTCCTGGATGAGGCTGAGGCTTTCTTCCTGCTTGAAGTTGCCCTGGCTGGCGGCCAGTTTCAGGCGATAGCCGCTGTTCGATTTCCTTTTCAATTCGAGTGGTGAACCGCAGGCCCGCAGCTTGCCGTCTGCTAAAATGCACACAGTGTTGCCCAGGACCTCGGCCTCCTCCATGTAGTGGGTGGTCACCAGAATGGCCTTCTCCTTGCGCAGCGCCAGCAGAATATCCCACAAGGCACGCCGCGAGGCTATGTCCAGGCCTGAAGAAGGCTCGTCGAGGATCACAATCCTGGCAAGAGTCTGATAGAGTGGAGGAAGCAAAGGATTTATGGGCCGCTTACTTGGTGTCGCCGGCCAGGGCTATGCCGAGGGAGAGGCGGCGCTTCATGCCGCCGGACAGGTCCTGGCCGTACTGATTCTTCTTGCTGAGGAGGTTGAGTTTGGTGAGCTTCTCCTCGGCCCAGAGCTCGGCCTGCTGGCGCGACTCGCCGCGCAGCTGGGAGAAGAACACCAAGTGCTCCTTGCAGGTCATGTAACTCAGGAAAATGCTGTGCTGCGGGCAGAAGCCAATCAAGTGGCGATACGAGGCCACGTCCCGCTCGCTGCAGGCCGTGATCTTGCCGCCGTCCTTGGGCTCCAGGCCCAGGATCATGTTGATTAAGGTGGTCTTGCCGGCCCCGTTGTGGCCCAGCAGCACGGTGATCTCCTTGTTCTTGATGGTCATGTTGAGATAATCGGCAATCACCGTCTCCCTGCGCTGAGAGCGGAACTTCTTGCACAGATCGGCCACAATAATAGAGTCCGTGCCGCGCGGGGAAGTCTGATATTCATTCGGCTCCCGCTTCTTATAAGTTTTGGGCTGCAAGCAAAGCAAAGTCAGTTGACTCAAGCAAAGCCAAGAAAACCGCGCTTACGTCAAACACAAAGAGATAAGGACGCTTGAGGCCGCCGGGCCCGGGGAACACCTTCGACAAATACCAATACAAAGCGGCGTAGACTAAACTCTGCAGGACGAGGAGCAGGTAAACGCAGCCTATGCGCCCGGAGTGGTCTTTGATCTGCAGGAACAAATCACCGCCAGTGAAGTCGCGTCCTGCAGAGAGAAACATGAAAACAAAGGCCTGGAATATTTTGGGTCCCGCTTACGTTTGTTGGCGAAGGTCTGAAAGACGTCGAGGCCCTCGAGGAAAGTGCTGGTGCTGAAGAGGAAGTAGGCCGGCCGGGTAATCGGGCTGCGCACCACGCTAAACACAAAGGGAATGATAAGCAAGACCAGGCCGCCGACTTTGGCGTAGAACACTGCAAGCGAGGGAAGCCAATGCCATAAAGCGATAAGGAGCCGGCCAGTCAGGCACTCACCTGACTTGAAGCACACGGAAATCAAGTACGTGTAGAACATCAAGGCCACAATGTAGAACAAGCTCATTATGAACATATAGAAGACGGGAATCTGGTCCAGGACCTGGTGCATATAAGCCATGGCCAGGACAATCACAAGGAACAGCAGATAACACAGAAAACGTATAAAGTAGAAGGTCAGGCCGTTCATCCAGCCCTTGTCGGTCACCAGGTTGAGGAACTCCTGCAACAAAGAGCTCGACAATTAGCCACTCTTGTCTGGGGGACTGTAAGCACCTTCAGGCCGTCCTGTTTCTCCTCCACGAAGGGGGCCAGGAATGTGCTGAGCAGCAAAGTGCTCAGCAGTATGGCGAACACAGTGCCCACGTAGTTGAGCCGGGAGCTGTCCGCCGAGCTGGTCTCCGTGTTGGGCATGGCGGTGAGCCGCACCTCAAAGAAGCTAATGTCCTGCTGGTAGCGCAAATACACGCGATCCAAAACCAACTGCAGGGACAGAAATCCACTGCGCACATACTCGTCGTCGTCTGGGGGGCCATAAAAAATAAACCACTCAAACCAAACAGAAATCTCGCGGGCATTACCTTTGGGCAGGTTGATTTCCTCATCGTTGACATAGCGCATTTTCGGGGAGAGCCTCATCTGGTTGGAGCTCAGGCGGTAGCGGAAATCCCCGCCAGCCCCACGATCGGGCACATTTTCAAAGAAAATCCCAAAGCAACGCCCGCGGCAGTCTTTTTCGATAGCCGACTGCATCTCGGCAGGGTTGTCGTAGTCCCGGAATCCTGGAAAAGACTTGGAATAATTGCAATCCCCAGGGCTGCCGCAGGCCACTCACTTTCCGCCGAAATCTCCAGCTCCTCGCGCAACAAATCAATAAGCTCGTCCACATTACCCGATCTCGGGGTGTAGCACACATAATCGTAGTCATTTGAGGGGAAATACTGCTTTAAATCATTCTGCAACAATCAAACAATTTTAATAAAGAAACCAAATGAGGTCAGCGACGCTGACGCGGTCGTCTGCGTGTGTGTGTGTGTGTGAGTGTTTGGGTAGGCGCGGTTGCCCAGGCAACTGGCTGGATTTCTCTTGCAAAAAAAGTAAATGAACTTTCTATTTACCAAGCAAACCAACAACACACTTTACACACGCAATTGCACACTGATAAAGTTAAACTTACGTAGTCTTTGGGCTGGAACAGTTCGAGGTCTTTGTTCGGAACCGTTTTCTGGGTGCAGTGCAGAAGGAGGCCCAAAACAAAGACACAGCCGGAGAAAATGAGAGTTAGAGAGACTGCATGGTAGCGCAAATACAAGAAGTTCTTACTTAAGAACACCCTAAAGAGACCCATTGCTTTTGGCGGGTTTTAATTTACGCTTTTCAACATTTTTAACACGAAACTTAAACGCACTGTTGCGTTTGTGTTAAAGGAGAAATGTATCGAGTGCAAAAATAAAAAATCGATTTTTTTTACCTTCGATGGTTTCCCCTTAACGGAACAAGTTCCGCTTAGGGTACATGCCCGATTTGGATTAAACTTGGCACACTTATAGATCTTGAGGTGCTGATTGCGCAAACAATAGCGAAAGTTGGCGCAAATTGCATTTTGCCAGGTGAAATTTCACTTCGATATAAAATCGAAAAAAGCAATCAATTTTGACCCAACAAGCGTTGCCACCATGTTTCGATAACTGAAGCAGCACTTGTACTTATCACCTTGGCGGTTATTTAAAAAATTGTAAACATGAAAGCAAATATGCAGTAAAATATTGAAATTAAATGAATGCAAATCAGACAGAGAGAATTATCCCTATTTCTCTTTACCTAACCATTTAATATTACTTAAATCATAGCACCCGAAACTAATATCCAATGATATATATAGCGATGTGGCGAAACTTCGATGTTTCTCTGTGTGCAATTGCGGTGCTGCATCCACAATAAAAATCGATAGGCTCACCGATGTAAACGAAAATGCGACTGCTCAAACTGTGAAGAAGAAGCATGTCAATATGAGCGGAGGAGATAAATATCCGCAGATTTTTCCCATAAATCTCACCAGTCTACCGCCAAAAGAGCGCCACAATTACATACTCAACCAGTATGTTTTTAACCAGGACAAGGAGAAGAACTACAAACGCGACATTGATGTCATCAGAGAGAACCACCGCTTCCTCTGGAGCGACGAGGACGAGGCCGAAGGCTGGGAACAGCGGCTGGCCCTGCGTTATTACAACAAACTCTTCAAGGAGTTCTGCATCGGCGATTTGAGCAGGTACAAGGAGAACAAAATAGCCCTGCGTTGGCGCACCCAAGCCGAGGTGATCGGCGGCATTGGCCAGTTCCAATGCGGCTGCAAGCACTGCGGGGTGCGCGACGACGAGGAGCACCGGCTGCGCACCTGGGAGGTGAATTTCAAATACATCGAGGCCGGCCAGCCGGTCAATGCCTTGGTGAAGATACGGCTTTGTCCCAGCCACTCGGAGCAGCTCAATTACCGCACCAAGAAAAGGGAAATCAAACGCCAAAAGCGCCAAAACAAAGCCAACCGAAAGGTGGAAAAGAAGCGCCGCAAAAGCAGCAGCGAACCTCGAGAGGACAAAGAGCAGACACCTCCGGCTGAAGAGGAGCTACCACAGGCTGAGACTCCTGCAGTCGACGCCGCCGACACCTCCGAGGACATTTGGAACAAGAAATCCAATTCGGCCCCGGAGGAGATCTCCCGGGAGCAGGAATTCGAACGCTATTTGGAGGATTTACTTTTGTAGCTGAGCAGCTTTATTGGACTGATTGGGGGAAAGGCGTGTTCACTTAACCACTAAGTTTATATTAAGAAGTGCGGACCGATCACAAAGAGACGCGTATGTACATTAGAAATACACTGGATTAAAAATACCAACACCGATAAACAAGATAAGCGCGACTGTAAGGCCTAAGGACGTGGAGACGTGCGGACTACAAACTAGTTTCGTAGCATCATTGAAGCTATTTGGACTGCTTGAGCAGCTCGGCGAAGGTCTGCGGCGGTGTGAAGCTGAGGACCTCGGTGAAGACCAGCTCCTTCCACTTCTCCACGGGCAGCTCGTTCTCCTCGAAGCTCTGGTCGTAGAGCGTGGAGGTCTGCTCGTCGCTGGGGTCGTGGTACTTCTCCATGTAGGAGTGGGCCAACGCCTGCTCGGCGGTGATGCGGCGCTCGGCGTCCAGCTCCAGCATTTGCTCGAGCAGGTCTATGGCCAGGGGATTGGCGCCGCGGAAGACGTCGCGGAAGTTGCGCCGCGGCATCACCGGCAGCGATCTTATGTAATTGCGCGCGCTCTCCGAGGAAATCTTGTTCATAAACTCGTCGTCGGGAGTGCCCAGCACCTCCATGATCAGGTTGAGCTGGTGTATGTGGTCGGTGCCCGGGAAGAGGGTGCGGCCGGTGAGCAGCTCGGCCATGATGCAGCCCACGGACCAGATGTCCACCGTCTTGTTGTAGTGCATCCAGTTGAGCATGATTTCCGGGGCCCGGTACCAGCGCGTGGCCACATAGCCCGTCATCTCGCTCTCGGCCGGCCGGGCCAGGCCGAAGTCCAGGATGCGCAGCTCGCAGTCCTCGTTCACCGCTATGTTCGAGGGCTTCAGGTCCCGATGGATGATCCCCGCGCTGTGTATGTACTTCAGGCCTCTCAAGATCTGGTAGACTAGAAACTGGACATGATCGTCGGACAGCTTCTGGGTGCGTATTATGTTGTTTAGATCGGCATCCATCAAGTGCGTCACCAGGTAGACCTGCTGGAAGCGGTCCAGCGAGTCCGCCGGCTGGCCAGGATGGAAGACGTCCAGCAGGCCGATCACATTCTCGTGGTCCATATGCTTGAGCAGGCGCAGCTCGCGGTAGGTGCGTTTCGCGTGCACGGCCGACTGGAACGGCCGCGCCAGTTTCTTGATGGCAACGTGCGTGTTAGTCCCACGCACAAGGGCTTTGCAGACCTGAAGGGAAATAAGAGGAGACCGTGAACATTTGTTATGTGTGGCAGGGCGGATAGACACTTACTTGGCCGTAGGCTCCGGAGCCGACGGATTGGAGCTGCTGGTACGTTTCGGGGATCTCCCATTCTGTTCGGTTGATGTCTAGTTTATAGAACTTGGCCATTTCGTGGGTTTTATTCTGAAATTGTTACAAGTCTTCTGCGTCTTCTTCTTGACTCTCGATAGCGCGAGCAAACACAACCCTGCTACACCGATAGGCAGAGCGAAGTGAGTGAGTTTGGCAGTTAATTGATTTTAGATACCAGAATTCAAAGTTTATGGTTTAATTATTGCTAATGAATATCATAAAAAGCTTTCAAAATTTAAATTGTATGGGTTTTAAGGAAGCGATGTGTTTTTTTTAATCTCTAGAAAATCCAAATGGTAATCGCACAATTGTCTGAACTGTTGTATATCTTTGAGAAAAGTCCGCAAGCTAATTTGTGTCACATTTCAATCAAATTATCTTCACTTTATTTCAGACTTATATAAAATCTGTGAGCTTAAGATCACACATTTTGAAGTTTTGCTTAATAATGCTTTTTTATTTAATGATTATTTGTAAACAATTTACCTGCCTGAACTGGCGGTGGAAACGCGTCAGAAATCACTTAAAAATACCACAAAATCCAATTGGCACAAAAACGCCGTTTTTGGTATTTTGAAATACACAGCGAACGGTCACAC
>JBAMCP010002434.1:0-12418 GCA_037075105.1 Lissocephala sabroskyi | reverse complement strand
GTCTCCTTCTCTATGTTACATACTTTCGCACAAACACATTATACCCTTGTACTTCCAGTACAGGGTATAAAAATTAAGACTATAAATTTATGTGACGTCACTAAGGTATACATACACATGAAATGTCAAGTGTTGCCATATAAGGAAGAAAAAAAAACAGCTGCTGTCCACTACTAAAGGCCTGCCAACTTGATAAAGTGGCAGACCCAAATTTTTTTTAATATGGCCGTTGGATAATAATAATTGGGGAAATCAAAATTTAAAATTTGTTAGCCCATGAGCGACCGATATGACACGTGATTCCAGAGTTGCCACTTACAAATTGAGCAATAGTTAATGTGGCAGCCTTAAATATTAAAAGTATCCGCGAAAAAAGAATTTAAATTCAATGTACGAAGGTACAGGGTATATCACAGTCGGGCCAGCTCGACTGTTACTTCCTTACTTGTTTTTTAAATACGTCGGTAATGGGTGAGATTTTTATTCCACAGCAGAACATATAGAATAGCAAGCCATGTCAAGCCGTGCAAAAATTTTTATGTAACGTGCCTAAGCTGTGCCATGCCGCCCCACCTGAAGGAAAAAGAGTATAATAATTTTATGCGCCCAGGCGCGGGCGAGTCACTTATTCACAGCTCGGGGCCGCCTACCTGCGGCTCACCAACAACCCACTAGCGCCAGCCCGTTAGTGAGTCACGAATAAAGGGAATGTTGTGGACGGCAGACGTTTCGAATGGGTAAGTGGTGTTGGGGTATTTTCTGTAAGTTCACAACAGTTTGTAAGTTTAGGCAAAAAAAATTATATTAAATTAAAAACATATCATTTATGGTCACCCGCGCATGAATAAACGAACGAATCGCCCTGATTCCCCAAAGTTACATTCAAAATAGTCAGTAACAAAACTTTTCAGATTTGTTTCATCGTTCTAACCCTATTAAAAGTAACTTTCGGGTGGTCTGCGGAGTCCCTTTCTCTACTTTATTATTTTTAAGGCTGCTTTGAACTAAGCTTTTATTTTTTTTCACTAGAAATAAAAGATGTTTGATTAGTTTAACGAAAATATAGATGTATTTAAATTTAATTAATTGATATTACTTCATACAAAAATATTTGCGTACGGTTTGACTGCTTTACTTTGTTTTGTGTTCAAGTGCCTATTTACATATTGTACATACAAGTATGAGCTCCTTATCTTCTTTTGAGCAGTTTACCGACTATATGTTGAAATATTTAATTATTGATTGTATTGGAAATATTGTTTCGTTTACCAATTACAGGACAATTAACAAAAAATATTTAATTTTCTTTTGATTTTATTCTTTTTCAAAAATTATAAATTAAAATCTGCGAATCAAAGCATAAAAGCCTTTAAAGTACAATTGGAATTTTTTTTTTTTAACACTTTATTTAAAAACAGCACTACATTATACATATGTATCTACACTTAAAATTTACTTTGGTATCCGTCCACCTACTATTACTTTGATATGTTTTTCTGGCCAGTCAAAAATTATATTGGAAGAATGTGGGCTATGGTCATACAAAGAAATATTTTCAAAGGCAGGAATCATTTTATTTACAAGTTCTTTGGATATAAGAACTTGAATCCAATAACCAACGACGCCAAAAGGATCATTTTTGCTAACAACGGCACCAGTAACAGACTCTGCCACTAAGGTAAGGGCTAAGTGCTGCGATTTAAAAGTAAAATGCCGACCGTGACGTATGCGATCTCTTATGGCCAACAATAAATATTTAGCTGCCTCATAAGTGAAAGTAATTTCAATACCCTCAAGAGAAATGAAATTTGAGTCTTTTTTTTTAAGTTCCAGGGGATATGAATCCTGTAAGGAGTTACTACAAATTGAAACAGCTTGTAGAAAATTATTTTGCTTAGGCATATTTATGAGAACTTTTGAAGAGCTACTGCAATCACTGAGATGATTTTGATCAAAGTCATATAAAGACTCTTTCTCCTTATTTAAGAGTTTCTGTTTAATTTCTTTGAATGTAAAATCGGCATTTATGCCTGCCAGGTCAGAGCCATGTTTGTCCAAATCTTCTTTAAGAGTAATTAAAGTTTCAGGAACTAGCTCAAATACACTCGTTGAGCGATTCATATGGGTAACCAGAAACTCACCACCAGTTGCTGCATTCTGACGTAGAAAATTAAGAACACCAAGCCCATTCCAACGAGATGCCTGTTCAAGCTCTTCCTCTGTTACACCAACTAATTGACAAAAGTCAACCGTTCCAAAAGGTGTTGCAATGCTTCTCAATTGCGGATCCTGGGCTATTAAGATGTTTTCTACGTGTAACCCGATTCCATCTTGTAGCTTGCTTTTCCAAGGCACATGGTCTCCAAAACATAATATATTTCCCGTTTCAAAGCAATACCGACTTATAGATTGTAATAAAGTTGCGGGCCATGTGGGAGGCTTTAAAGGTTTTTCGGGAAACTTTTTCAGCTGAAATAGCTCTTTGTCTGTTTTTGATAGCCGAAATGTTAGTTCAAATCCCATTCCAGATCGAGAACCACCATCTTCTTTTAAATGTACACGTCCATCTCCGTGCAGATCACTTAGCCCAAAGCTAATATAATGCCAATGAGGTGGTATATTCTTTTCAGGTTCTCCTATATGATCGTACATGCTTATATAATCTAAAGGATCTTGTCCACCCAGCCAATACTTTAACAGCGTAGTAACTTGAAGTGGATTTGGCTGATCGGGATAAAGATGTATTAAATGATCAATAAGCGCTTTCAGTCCGAGAGGCGTATCCGCCATTATATATATATATTTATATATAATGTGTGTATATATAATTTATTATTGTTTTTGTTTATAAGGAAGCTCTATTAGATACTTTAATTATTTTGGGGATTCAACTTCCAAACATCTAAAAAAAAAATTTTAGAAAAGGTTAATTTTGGACTGGCTTATTTTTTGGTACGGTAGAATTTAATGACAGTGCCGTTGATTTAGCAAGCAAGCAGACTTGTCATATATTATTCATTAAATAAACTATGATTGAATAAATAAACATAGAACAACGGTTAATCTTGTTGAAGTCAAATAAAATTTTAAAGCCTTTTCCTTAGATTTAGAACATTATATGAGACAGAGCAACAAAGTTAGACTTAATCTAGTAGGGAAGTAAGAATCAAGCCAGTCCTAGTGTGATATACCCTTTCCATTTGTGGGTTCGAAGCAGATTTTTATCGTAACAAAGAAGTGCCGGCAACCGAGTGCGAAGCGGACAATTCGGTTATATTTGGAAATTTAGATTACAGTTAATGTCGTTTTAAAATGTTTGCACTTTCACGGCGCGTTGATTACGGAAAACGACAGCAAAGGAAAAGAAAAAAAAACTTTAAAGACAGAATTTGTCACTTTGTAAAACGTGAATTTTATTATTTACGGGTGGTAATAAAAATGTTGGTCCTAAGGAGCATTTGCATTACAGCAAAAGCATTTAATATATGTATGTAGATTAATTTTAGTTGTTAAGGATATTTCTATTAGTAAACGAGTCAGTTGTTATTTACCAACCACACAAAGCCCCGGGAGAATAAACGCGGCTTACTCAATATGTACAATTTTGAGCTTTTGTTAATGCACTTTATTGTTGTGCAAGAAAATTAACACAACAAAATTACTAAAGTGAAAATACTACAGTATTGAAAATTCATAAAACAAAAATATAAATATCGAAAAAGTATCGAAAAATTAAGGTTTACACAATATGGTAATTCGGGCTGTGGTTCGGTTTAGGGGGATAAAGTTCCGTTTAGGGACCATGCCCGATTTGGATGAAACTTGACACACTTATAGATCTTGAGGTGCTGATTATGAAAACAATAGCGAACATTCGCGCAAATTGCATTTTCTAGGTGAAAATTCGGTTCGATGTAAAATCGAAAAAAGCAACCAATTTTGACCAAAAAAGCGCTGCCACCATGTTTCGATGAATCAAGTATGGCAACAAAAGTACTTATCATCTTGGCGGCTATTTAAATGAGAAAAAAATTGAATGAGTTATATGGAACAAGATTGATTTGCTTATTTATGCAACTGTGCAAAATGACTTCCGAAGCTGTGGAGAGTTCGGCCTTGCCTCGTCAACGCGTACACAACAATATTGGCGATGGGTGTCTTCCGCATAGCGTATTTGGTGCATGAACCTGCATTAGGAATGACGTTTTCCAGACAAAGTAAAGAGTAAAGAGAATTCTGGTGAAATTCAATTCCATAATTTAATCAAAAATATTTTGAAAAGTGAAGACCAGTTTATTGTTTTACTTTTTTAATAGAGATAAATTATATAAATGAGATAAGATACATTACGCATTTATATTTTCTTTTACCTTATAAAATTACTTCTTTTTTTTAACATA
Source organism: Lissocephala sabroskyi (assembly GCA_037075105.1). Lineage (NCBI taxonomy): Eukaryota > Metazoa > Arthropoda > Insecta > Diptera > Drosophilidae > Lissocephala > Lissocephala sabroskyi. Next base: position 8,018 of record JBAMCP010002434.1, on the reverse strand, counting down.
TAAACTACTTTTATATAATGGAGGAAATGCCCACCCTATTAAAAATTTAGGCATTTATAAGATATTTTTGATGCCACCATTTTTCCGAATTCATATAGAAAAAAATTTAACAATCAAGTTGGCCCAACTTTCATATACCCTGTACCTAAATTTTGTTTTATAGTCACAGAGATCCTTTTGTTAATGGTTTTTTTTCTGTTTATAAATAAATAAGCGGACAGACAGACATAAGTAAATCAATTTTTCTTATCATTTTAACGATATTGTATGTAACCTACAGGAACCTACGAAGAACAAAACCATCAGGTACAGGGTATAATTATGAACTCTTAATTTAAGTTTTATGTCGCCTGTTTTTGTAATGCAACATTTTTAGTCAATGCACCACTATTTTTAATAATGTCACTAGAATAATGATGGTAATAATATGAAAGTTGTGATGCTTCAGAATGCTTATGGTTGCTGCTTTTCATTGAATCTCCTGGCTGATCAATATTACTATTGGTAGAGATGCTATAGCTGTAACTGTTTGAAAATAAATCGCCGTAGTTAAAAGTATTAAATTCGCTGGGGAAAAAATAAAATGTTGCAAGCAGCACAAAAAATACAATAATATGGAACAAAAGGCACGTCCAAATTAGATTGATCTGAAAATGCATACAAAAATATATGTAAATATTTTTTTATTTCGTTTAAAGTATTGTTAGAGTTGTCAGACTTGGTAGATTTCTCTGCGATATGCTTAGTATCTTTTTTTTTTTTTTGAAATTCTAAGCTACTATGCATAGGAATAAAATTAAAGGCAAACCCTGTTCGCAATCTTTATTGCATTGTTGAATATATATCTTATGTATTACTACTTTTCTAAATGGGGTATTAGATAAAAAACGTACCTTTCTTTCACGGCCGTACTGAGTAAAGCTTGCGAATGGTACCAGTGATATTGTAAGCAAAATACCACAAAATATACCCGCAAGAAGACCAGCAAAATTAATTTGAAAAGGTAAAGCTCCAATTCCAAAAAATAATGAGCATAATATAAATAGTTTCAATAACGCAATATGAGGCTTAAATATATACTTCCAATGCGTTAATATCAGTAGTGCACCCATTGAAGATAATACTCCACATAAGGATGCCGATGGACCAACCTTTAAATATATAAAAATATGAATACTTATAAAATATTGGATTACTATTACTATACTTCAGGTCTATGGGGCAATAGCACGGCACTTAAAAGATTTCCAGCAAGTCCGGACCCAATATAAACGATAGCAGTCCGTATGGTACCAATTAATCTTTCTAGATCCGCAAGAATTACATGCTGAAAAATTATTGTTATAACTAAGTGTATAACTCCAGCATGCAAGCATAAAGATGTAAGAAGTCTATAAATCTGATCTGGATATTCGGCAGAAAAAAACGGGAACATTCCGCAGACGTTGTTCAGGCATGATGTCTATAATTATACAAATTTAAATATTAATGAAATTAAATTTCAACGTTTAAAAAAAATAAACAATTTACCTGGGAACACAGTGATGCTTCTTCGTGGAAATGACCATTTACAAAGTCGCAATATTCCCGAGTCGTAATTTTGCACTCACCATATACTCCAGTACAACACGGATGCCCTATAACCTGAAATTTTATTTTTTGTGGTTTGTATTTTCAGAGCTACCTTTTGAAAGTTTCGTTATGCGTTACCTCGCACACCATGTGCTCTGCTGTATGATCTTTATATCTATAACGCTGAGAGAATGAGTTAGCTTTACGGCATATTGGCCATTTTGTTATATCGTCTGGCCATTCATATGGTGCAATTGAAGCAGGAGCATCACAAAATTTTGGATCTAGACCGCAAACAGATCCCGAAATCCTTCCTCCGGGGCCTGATTCTCCCAATGACCACTTTTTCCAAGTGGAAATTGATTTCTATTTTTTATAATAATGATTGTGTCAATATTTTAAATAGTCTGCAGAACGGTTTTTTTGTGACAGTTAAAAAAAAAATAATAATAATATAATAACAAATATTTCAAAATTTATAAAAATTTAAAGAAAAAAAAAACACATCTTAATATGTAAAGAATGTACCAAGACATTAAAGGTAAGTCGGGGATAGAAAGTTGGGAAAGTCGATTTTAGCGCTATCAATTTTAATCAAGTATTTAAAAATTAAAATTAAATATTTACCGTTGGATATGGTCCTCTAACAGTACAATCGGCTTGTGAGCTTTGTACGCATCCAGAATCATCGTTTCGAATGCAACACGCAGTTTCGCGTTCATGCCGCCTTGTTTTGGTGAGAACTTCAATACTCTTTGTATCGCGTCGCATGCAGGAAGCAAATTTTGCCCCAACATGTACCAAATCGTTGTTTCGAGGCCCAATCCACAAATTTCGTTCTTCCAAATGTTGAACAGTTTGTAAGCTTAAGCTTGTTACCAAAACTTGCCCTGTTTTCTGTTCTACGCCAAGTCCAATGGGAGCAATACCATAGCAGATAATTGATAGAAACATTACTACTATCTGAACTGTATTTATCCAGTATGTAAAAAAGGGTCGGTGATCTGATCGATCGTCTAAGTCATTGTTAGAAAAGTATTTTATACAACAACTTCGGGGTCTCCTAGAATTTTCCAAAATTCCATCAAGCAATTGTGCATTTATTCGAACCCCCCGCTGTTGTGAGAAATTTGAACTAGTTTGTCGTGATGAAACAATGTTAGATTCAGCATGCAAAGAGTTGAAATTTATGCGAGAATTTATTTGAAGGTCATTATTAATAACGTCGTTATTAAATCCATTAGGAGCGGAAGTTCTCCAGCCATTATGCCGTTCAGCCATATAAGCCGCTGCTCCAGCGTTGTTTTCAAAATTTTTACTTTCGTAATTCTGTTTATTTATATTTATTTCAGAGTTTTCTTCTCCATTAGTAGAAGTTAAAGGCGCATCACAGGGATTATCAAAAAAGAGTTCTTCGTTAATAAGGGAAGATATAGAAATTTCCAATTCTGGTACTATTTCAGTGTTGGCAGTTGAGGGTCCCTTACGCACGTTTCTATGCACATGACAAGGTGCAAAACTACGAGACCACTGTCTTCGAAAAGTTCCATTTTTGCAACAACTATCAGAAGACTGTTTTTTAAAAAAATGAATTATAAAAAGTAAAGCAGATATACACATTTGAGAAACTGAAGATTTTTGTTCTACATATTCCATTGAACTTATGCAATCATTTTCAAAGTATTCATTTCTGAGTCTATTCCTTGCATTGCTCTCATTTTCAGCATCATGAGCTGGCAAAATATCTGGTCTATCTGATGGATAAAACATTTGATTTTGATTTGAGCACTTGATATTTTTTGTGACAAATTTTCCTTGATGAATATCCTGAGAGTTACTGCAATCTAAATCAACGTTTATATTATCATTAATATTTCCAAAACGTCTTATAGCTAGCCTTCGGTGGCGCCCAGTCCATAACAAGTAGTCGCGACTTTCAGTTGATGGTTCAACACCAAAAAATTGAGAAATTTCTCGGCGAAGATATAAACTAATACGTCGCTTATAAGAAATTCGTTGTGTTTTTTGTTGGGATTGAGATATTGGGAGAAGCTGAATTGGCTGCGCTGATTGAATGTTTAAATTTTTAGTAATGGTGTTAATTTGGGACTCTTGGATATTTTGATGAAACCTTGGAGAATGCGGCATAGGTTCGTTTGAAGTCGTATAAGACTGATTTTGATTTTTGCAATGAAATACTATATTAGTTTCATTATCATTTCGATTATAATTAGTTTCCTGAGTTCTAGTGGGAGTCAAAATATTATTAGACGATTGCACACTAAATGAGTTGTTTTCATTACCACATTTGGGATTGGTATGAGATTGATTTTCAGATGTTGGCAATACTAAAGGCAACTGTTGTGTCGTGGGCACAGGACTTATAGGGCCAGTCGTTTGTGTGGTCTGATGCACACCAGTGGTTCTTCGCGCTGTGTTACAATGATGACAGGTGCTTCCACCAGTAGTAACAAAGGAAGTGTCAAAATTGTCCGAATTTTTAATAAGACTGTATTGTTCAACTGAACCGATGAATACATGCGAATTTAATTTTGTTTTGCACGTTCCAGTGGTGGCTGGAATAGAAGAATTAGTTGCTGATGTCGACAATGTTACTGGCAAAGCTCTGGATGGAGATGAACAAGAGCCGGAAACATTTAATAATTTAAGTTGAGGCCCGATATTATTTAGTGTAGCACTTTGAGTTTCTGTGTAAGTATCATTATGACAGCATTTTTTGCGAAACGGTTGTACTTCAATGTCTGTATATATATCAGAAGTTGGTGGAGGAGTAGGTACATATCGCTTAACTGGCGTGTGAACTCTTGAAGCTAAATAGGCGTACGATGTGTCGCACTGCATTAAAGATAATGGTGTACTTGCCGGTAAATAAAACCGGGGTGACGTGTTTGCTTGAGATATACTTTCTATGGGTTTTCCTTTCTGAGTTTGTTGAAGTTCCCGGGAAGTAGGAATTCTATCAAAACGACGAGAACAAGAAACTTCATATTTACTTATTTTTTTTGACTCCAAATTATTTTCACAGCTCTGAAGGCCTATATTTCCATGCTCGATGCCAGATTGTAGGCACAGAGAAGATGTTGAATTTGAAACAGATATTGGATACGCGTGAAGCTGTGATTGATTTAATGATTCGACATTTTCTATTCTACATCGGTCGCTATTAGGAGCGGGTGAAGGGGGAGCGCCACCACATACTACAGCATCGTCCAGTTTTTCTAGTGATTGCACAATTAGTTTGTTGGCTTGAAAAAAATCCGTTTGATGTGAGTTGAGATTTGTTCTTAAATTAGATTCCTCTTCGGTAAATTTTTGATGATGAGTTTGATAGTTTTGAGACTTTCGCAGTTTAATGTCATTTAACACTTTGGTAGTCGTCGAATTTTGACGTTGACTGGTATTTGAATCAGATAAATACATTTTGATAGGGATTTTCAACACATCAACCCGAATGATCTGAAATTTTGTATTATCTTAGTTATTTAAAATATAAGCAAAAGAAAAAAAGAAATTCAACTTCAAAATAGAACCAAACACTAATACTTTAAATTTTTAGGTACAAACTAAAAAAAAAATTGTTATGTTATATTTGTAAAATAACATAATGGCTAGTTGCCTTTTTAACTTGTATAATATTCTTACTTATTTATATATGAAGTTTTCTTTATACCTCTTCATAGAATGTTCACTTGGTAAAATGAGTATAGATAATATTGATTTAATATTTGCGCATGCTTTATAGCTTCCATTTGAAGATATATGAAGTAAGGTAAGGGGTGCTAATCTTGTGACCAGGGTTGACTCGGTATTCAAGAAAATTTACTTGCTTATTGACATGGTATTAAACTAATTAACTTTGCTTCCGGTTTCTGTATTCATACGAACAAACAGACGAATAGACTAACGGACATAGCACGATATTTTTTTAAATTCTAACCATAAGGGATGTTAATTTAAAAAAAAACAACTTAGTCTGACGAGTTGTGTACCATATTTGGAAAGCTACCTCCAATATGATAAGATTCATTAGAGAAAACAGTCTAACAGTGTCTGTCTAACTTTTACATGTTATGGCGTCGGCGGTCATGAACTTTAAATGACAAGTGTTTTCAGCGCTGCCTTATAAGGGATAAATAAAAAATAGTACTGCCAACCTATACAAAACTTTTAAAGAGCTATCAACCCAGCAGTTGGTAGTCCCAAATATATGAAAGTACCGCGAAGATAGAAATTAAAGTCAATATGCGATAGTACAGGGTATATTACATTCGAGGAAGCTCGACTGTTACTTCGAACTAGCTATACTTCTTTGTCTGTGCCCGACAGACGGACCTGCCCTTATGAATGAATGCAGAATAGAAACATCCGCTTCCGTAAAGGGAAACACAACAATTTCGATTGATTATAGTTTTGAAAAAAGCGAAGTGACATATTCCATATACTGAAATAACAAATTTAAGCCGCCCTCTAAATTTACCAATTTATTTATTTCCTGACTCAACTCCTTTTCCCATTCTGAAAGTTACTAAAAATGCGCAATATGGTGAAGAAGTTGACAGATTTCTAGGTACATATTTTGGCGCAACAGTTGTTTGTATATGACACGTAGGTGCAACATTAGACATTAAGCATTAAATAATTAAATTTGAACCACTGTTTCTGAGCCAATAGCATTATAAAAGAAGAAATGGAGATGAGAGTCAGAGAACACACCCTTCCAAATGTACGATTCAATGGAAACAATTTTTTGGAATCAAGTAAATTACACCCACAAATGCGCTCATAACACAGAGATAATATTTGTTTCCCTGAAAACAAAACCCGCTTATTTTTTTATCCCTTAAAAGAGATCTCTTTGGTTGGGCGCAATAGATGCTTAAAAAAACTCAACATTAATTATACCACATATATAAAATTCATTTCGACTTCGGAATTTACAATAAAAAGCATGAATTTATAAAAGCACTTCGTTTGGGAAATGCTACATCAAAGCTTTATTAAATAACTTACCCCAACCGCACAAAAAGTCAGTATCAGTTGGATTGCTACTTGAGTAGGTCACATTAAGAAATACCTTGCTTTAAATAGGTAGCAGCCAGGCAACTTAAACCAGTTTGAAAATGAGTTTGCATCATATGTTCAAACATCTTATATTAATCATTTGTGTCTTAAAGTTTCTCGCGTTTGCTTTGCACAACGACTCTAATGCTATTAACCATAACTTTGAGTCGATAAATGAATGGAAGTACTTAGATTTTCAATATCAATCCTACGTTGATCGCCAAAAATCAATTTTAAGCGGGTAAGGGTAAGGTACAGTAAGGATACGTATAACTTACTGTACTGTATTGTACACTATGAACTCTATTTTTTTACATTTCTACTTTTTCGTTACGCTTTTATAATATACCGGAATGGGCGGCTTGACTCTTACTTCTTTACATTTATAACCCGTACCTGATGGAAAAATAGGTTTATGCGCAAGTATGCAATATAGAGATGCAGTCGTTGTAGACCCCCAAAAGTTATCTCCAAAATGGTAAGGGAAAATTATTTTTTCAATTTAATTCCAAGTCCCCTCCTAATTATTTGTACAAAATCCACAGTTTTGAAAATTTAATTAACGATTGTGTAGACGAGGGATCCCACCCCCAAAAAAACTTTTGTGTTGTACCAAACTCGACTGTATCTTTCAACAGATCAGATCTAATATTAGTGTTCGGTCCAGTACTTAGCCATTTAAGCGGAAGGATGTTCGAAAACATCTGGTGGAGCCTGCCCTGTAGTGTTTCATATTTTAATTCCAATACTACGTAAACATGGTAATGTTACTTCCCATACAAAGGTATAATAGAGTATACAATTAACGACTTCCCGAATTTAAGTCTTAAAATTAAAGTCAGTCATATATCGATTTATTTAACATTGCAGCCTTTTTAGGGAACTCTCCTCAAGGTACAAGGGCTTAAAAAATAATATATTGCAAATAAAATCTAATTTTTAAAATCATTTCGTTTTTAAATATTTTTGAAATTTGCAGCGCTTTCATACCAACAAATATTGTTCCTTTAGGCATTAATATGCATCAAAATAGATTGTTTTTGACAACGCCTCGATGGAAAGGTAAGTTTAATTTGCGTATTTTTATGTATCCGTTTTAATGAATTTATGTTTATTTTTTTTTGTGTCAATCACCTATTTTTTTATCCAGAAAAAAACTACAAAAAGCTTTTTAAATCCCACTTCGCTTAATCCACATAATTATGCATATTTTTATACCCTGTACCTGAGGTACAAGGGTATAATGTGTTTGTGCGAAAGTATGTAACCTAGAGAAGGAGACGTCGTAGACCCCCCAAAGTTATACCCAATATGCTTAGAATGAATAGAGAAATCGATCTAGCCGTGTCCGTCTGTCTGTCCGT
>JBAMCP010002433.1:0-12420 GCA_037075105.1 Lissocephala sabroskyi | reverse complement strand
ACGGACAGACAGACAGACAGACGGACACGGCTAGATCGATTTCTCTAATCATTCTAAGCATATTGGAGGTAACTTTGGGGGGTTTCCGACGTCTCCTTCTCTATGTTACATACTTTCGCACAAACACATTATACCCTTGTACCTCAGGTACAGGGTATAATGATAAAAATCACAAAACGGACCGCCAAAATTTGCAAAAATTTCAAATGCCTATATCTCGAAAACCAAGAGAGCTAGGCCAAAGGTCAAATATGTTTTGGAAAGGTCAGAAGGTTAACTACAGCCCTCAGCCATCAGAATTCGCCTGACTACAGCCATTTTGCGGGAATCTATTATTGACGATTAAGGACGAAGGACATTAGATACGCATGCGCAAAGAATCTCATATGAAGAATAACGCTTAACATAACCTATACAGACTTTCCGTTTTAAAATCGGTGCAGCGGTTCTCGCGATAATCCCATTTGTAAAAAACCCAAAGCAAGCCCCCAAAATCGCGTGCAATTGCGTTGCAAAACTGTTGCCTACTTTTGGGAGTCAGTCAGCAAGCCAACTGCCCAGAGCAGCGCTTAGGAAGCTGTCTGTAATTTGATGATTGCGTTGGCAAAACTATTTGTCAAAAGGCTTTTTCAGCGTCCTTTCAATTCCTAATTTTGCTGGATTTTTCGTATTCTTCCTTGATTAAATACACATCCGAATTATGACAGCTTTTGGTGGCTCCAGACACCTGTGTGGCTTACTTGGATTACCAGTTCTTTGGGTAGATCTTTTGACATTTGTTAGTTCGGGTTCGATTCGCGTGCTGGTTTGCGTCATTGGGCATCCCAAATATTGGAACTGGATCCCGAAATGCCGAAGAACCAGTTGGCCATCTGTGACATTATTAAAAAACGTGCTGGGCACCCCCACTAAGCGAGCCATAAACTCTTCGAGAATCCATAAATTAGAGAGCACGGATTTCCGGTTCCCCAGCTGACCGAAATGCAGTTGACATTTGAAGGAATAATAAATTAGCACGGCTAATTTTGAGTTCTCATAATTTACTAATCAGATTACAAATTTATTACAAATTATCGGCGCTCTTTAGTCGTTGTGGGCTCCACTCAACCTCAACTTACACACAAAGAAATGGAATGAAAACTTTACACACGAAACACGCTCAAAAGGACAACGGACAGGACCTATGAACTACGACTACAAGGAGACTACAAACTAATTTCTTTCACACTCTATTTACAGGGAACTAGACGATACACGTTGCGGTTGAGGGCGGGGAGTGCGCCGAGCTAACTTAGTCACTACGGGGGGCGGGGCAGATTTGTTTTGGGATGCAAAAGTCTTTTCAATGTGGATGCTTCGTTTTGTGTTGTGCGGCTGCAGCTCACAGCTCCGTGGAGTACTCGTCAGGATGGACGTTGAACTTGCGCCAGCAGATGTGGTCGCCGGCACTGGCCGCCAAGGGCGGCGGCAGTTTGTGGCTGTTCACGTTGACCACCGAGCTGGCGGATCGCTTGACGTGGTTGTTGCTCACGCCAGTCGAGGCCAGGCAGCCGGTGGAACGACCCAGCGGGTTCCTGGCCATGATCGAGGCACTGCCATTGCCATAGGTGATCGACTCGTTGGAGGGCGTGATTTCAATGCGGGTGGCATGGTTGCCGCTGCCGCCATCCGACAGCCGGCGTATGTAGACCACCTCGCGGTGCTTTTCCAGCGTCGAGGTCACCGGCGGCGGTGGCGGACGCATGGGCGTCTGGGTCTGCGGCTGGGCCAACTGCCTGGCCCGCTGCGAGTAGCGCAGCGGCTTGCCGTCCCCCTGGCCATTGGCCTGGAATGGCACATACTGCTGGTGCTGCTGGTGGTGGTGGTGAGTGTTGTGCGTGTGGTGGCTGATGCCTGGGAACTTGTCCACGCTGATGTCCTCCTCGATGGCCGAGTCGCCGAACATCGAGCCGCTGTAGTTGGGCGAACTGTTGCCCGGCGTCGAGGACTTCCAGTGCGGCGGGTTGTGGTGCGGTGTTTGGCCATTCGTGGCATACTTTTGGGCGGTCGAGTACTGGCCCTTCTTGATGGAGTGGGTGTAGTCGCGGGTGCCACGGCGGCGCAGGGTGAAGTCGCGCCGGCCGGTGTCCTGGCAGACCGAGCGCCACTGCTTCCAGGCATGGCGAGCCAGCGGGTCCGCCGGGCCCCACTCCTTGGCCGACTTCGAGGCCTCGCAGATCATGCCAAAGAAATTGTACTCCACCTGGCGGAAGATCTGCACGCAGGCTATGATCAGAATCACCGCCAGCACGAACAGTATGGGGGCCCAGCGGGGCAGGTAGCCGGCCAGCAGGTCGTACTCATCGTCGTCGGCACACCACCAGACCAGGATGCCGGTGAGGATGGCCGGGCAGCCGCACCACAGCCACATCCAGCCCTTGAAGATGGGCCGGCCGATGGAGAACTCCAGGTCGGTGTAGATGTTCTTGGCCCCGTAGATCCAGGTGACAGAGATCAGCTCAAAAACCAGGGCTGTGATGATCATTGTGCCCACCACCCGGGAGTCCAAGACGCGGGCGATCAGGAACTTGGGGGCCGCGAACGACATCACCGCCGCCACCAGGCCCATCAGGCAGATCACATAGTTGGGCCGCCGCGGGACCAGGCGCGTGGAAGTGTAGACCGCCACAGTGATGGATACCAAAGCGGAGATCACCACCAGGGCGTAGATGAGGGACGGCAGGAGATGCCGCACAGCCGCGCCGTCGGTCTCCAGGGTGCCGCGCACAATGTGGTCGTAGATGGCAGTCAGTGGCTTGAGCTCCTCCATGGGCAGGTAGCCATTAACCGAGGTATCGAATTGCACCATGAACAGGGTCACGGCAATGGCATTGATCAGCAGGTTGAAGCAGAGGTACACAATCGAGGTGCGCACGGCGTCGCCTTTGTACAGGAACTTGCCGGTGATCATGGGCAGCGCCCCAAAGCCGCAGTTCACCGAGAACAGAACCTGCATCAAGGCATTGAACCAAATGTTGCTGTTCCCCAGCAAGGCCGACTCAAAAGGCCACAGGTCCGGGAAGTACTGGTGCGAGAAGGAGTTGCGGACTTCCAGGCCAGTCAGCGTGCACAGCAGGACCAGACCGATGAGGCCCAGAAAGAACAGGCTGCGCCGCAGGATCTTGGCATTGTGAGTGCTGCGATGGGGGAAGAAATTTCATTAAAAAGAGTTTTGGAGGATTGGAAGGTTCCGCTCACCACAGCATGACTATTACCCAGAGGCCTATGAGCCCGGCCGCCAGCAGGCCAAAGTACAAAGGATTCTTCCAGAAGGGCGTAAGGAAGGTCTGCTCCAGGCACTCCTGCCCATTGCTGGCGTACAAAGTGTAGCCGCCCTGGAAGTAAAGAGAAGGAGTCAGTCACAGGAAGCATTCGAAGCGTTGGGTGAACTTACCGGTCCCATTTTGAGTTCGCCCTCGCAGTCCCGGAAGGGCAGCTTGTTGAAGCCGAACATCCCGATGTAGCCCAAGGCCAGGACGGCTTGCAGGGACAGCCAGACGGCAGAGATCCAAGACGCAAAGCGGCTGATGATGCAGGCCCCTGAAAAAGTCACACAAGCATTAGAAGAGAATTGGATTAACTAGAGAATTCTCATTTCTCATACCAGGAAACATTAGGGAGAGAACTGGAGAGCAAAATGGACTGGACATATGATACTTAGAATATTTCTTAACCAAGAGTAAGTAGCAAAAATAATCGGAATAAGAAAGCATACAAATTTGATTTATTAGAATAATTGGAGTTAAGGAATTTACGCTAACACAATCAAAGACTCTTCTATCGTCTGGTGAATTTTGAGAGGGACCACCGAAATACTTTGCGTAAACCAACAAATCCTAAACTTTCAAGCAAATATCAAACAGTTTCTCATAAGTTCTCATGAATTAAAGAACTTCAGAGTACATCTGTAAATTCCAAGGACAAATCTGCTACTCGGAAATATTATACAGTTCTCAGAAACATGAATCGAAGAAATTCAGATTGCACCTGTGGATTCTGTTCCGAGGAGAAATCTGGTAATTGGAAATATTATACAGTTCTCTTAAGCTTGAGTTGAAGAACTTCAGATTATATCCGTAAATTCCTAGGACAAATCTGCTACTTGGAAATACCAAACAGTTCTCAGAAGCTTGAAAAAAAGAAATTGAAGATTACACCTGTGAATTCGGAGATGAAATCTCCTGCTCGGAATTATTATATAGCCTTCATAAGTTCTCATGAATTGAAGAAATTCAGAATACAAATCTGCTATTCGGAAATGTTATACAGTTCTTTTAAACTTGAGTTAGAGAACTTCAGATTACATCTGTGAGTTCCTTGGACATCCCCTGTTCGGAAATATCATACAGTTCACTTAACATGAATTGAAGAAATTCAGATTACATCTGTGAACTCGGAGGACAAAGCTGCTATTCGGAAATATCATACAGTTCTCTTAGATTCTTTGAGATTACACCTGTGCATACTGTTCCCAGGACGCATCTGCTATTCGGCTGGAGCAAAAAGGGGCGATACAACGAGGCATTCTGGCAGAAGTTTCCTTTTTTGCTCTTGGGTGTTGAAATTGAAAATTTCACATGCTGGAAATTGAATTCTTAACGATTTTTTCGAGGGTGCTGTGTCGTAATTTGCAGTTGCACTTTTGCTTTTGTTGGCCTTTATAGTTTTTCAGTTGTTGTCTTGCGCTCTGAATGCTGAATTATTTGGAATTTTCGCTTGATCTTCGTTTCTGAGAGAGTCTTGGTATTTTTTTCGTTTGGTTTCATTTTTCATTTGGTTGCCTTTTGGATTTTGCCTTAAACGTCTCTATGGTTATTTTTTGTTGGGTCCGCCGTCCCGCCAGCGCGGCCCCCGACCCTTCCTGAAGAGGGCCGCGTGGCGCTGGGCGGGCCTTCGATTTACTCGAACGGGACACACACACCAATGCATTTTGTAGTCCTGATATAGCACACGATGCTCTTTAATCTACTAGGTCACATTTAAGTTAGTGGTTTTTGTGTTTTTATGCGTTTTATTAGTTTTTTTTTTTTTTTGCTTTTGTTTTTCGTTTTGCTTTTGGCCTGATATTTCCTGTGGTTTCCCCTGGTTTTCCTGTCGTTTTTGCTTTTTGCTTGCGTTTTAGACTCGGGTTTTTCTTTTTCTTGTTGTTGTTATTCCTAGTTGTTTTTGTACAGACAGTTGTGTTGTTTTGTTTGTTTGTTGTTTGCTGCTTTTTGCTTCTTTTTGTTTTCAGAGAGGTGACAACGAAAGTTTACTTCCTATTCTCGTTTGTTCTTCTTCTTCTAGTCGTATTCACATCGAGAGACTACCACCACACTTCGGACGGGCTTATTGAAACCATCCATACTGCGGAATGCACGACCGCCCCAATGGCACTGCCAGTTGGCCTGGCTATTTATTCTGCACATTTCCGAATTGCAACTTGAGAATCCTAAGGACACCTAAAGGCACAAAATTGCATCCGCCCCTCCGCCAAAATCATCCACATCGTCTCAGTTTGTCTCTCTGGCGCAGGCTCTCTCAATTTTTCTCACTCTCTCTCTCGTTGGATTGCATCCCATCACGGCCAGGATGCTTACAATTCTAGCCTTTTTGTGGGCTCTCGTATAAGCCAACTGCTTCGAGAAAATTAGACTTTCATTCGGTAACGGGTACCGATCCCTCGATCCAAGAAGTCAGAAGCACAAATGCTCAGAGTCTTTTCTCTTAAATTATTTCTTGTTTCTGGTCTTTTATTTCCTTATCTGTATTCTACAGTTCCACAAAGCTATTATAAGCATCGAATATTCCCGTTAAATCTCTCTAAGCATCCTTTTCCCGCTCCCCAGTCCTTTGATCCAAGAAATCAAAGGGACAAAAGCGCTCTTTCTTTTCTCTGAAATTCTTTCCTGTTTCTGATCTTTTTTAGCGTCCTAATTTCCACGTTGAAACACTCTCTAAGAATCCTTTGGTAACCCAGAACTCTAAAGTCCTTCAATACTCGTTCTTCAATCCTGCGATCCAAGAAGTTAGAAGCACAAAAGCTCTGAATTGTTTTTCCTTTAAATTCTTTCTTCATTCTGGTCTTTCAGCATCCGTTAAATCTCTCTAAGCATCCTTTGAAAATCCAGAACTCTTTAGTTTTTCGTTGCTCATTTCACGATTCTTCCGTCCAAGAAGTCAGAAGCACAAAATCGCTCAGTCTTTTCTCATAAACTCCTTTTAGCTTTTCTGGTCTTTCATTTCCTTTTCTGCATTCTAGAATGCCACATAGGAAATATAAGCATCTAATTTCTCCATTAAATCTCTCAGAACTACTCCAATGCCTTTCGCTGTGTTTAGCTTCTTTTTAGCTTTAAATTTCCAACCAATTTGAGTGCTCAGCTCTGCCGGAAAATGCATCTACCGCGCAGCATTCGAAACGAGAGAATCAGAGAGGCTGGCTGACTGCACTTCGTCCTTTTGGGGTTGCTATTTTGGGGGTTGCAAGCCAACTGTTGCCGGGTGGATGACTTGGGCCACTTGTTGCTTACCTTTGAAAATGGGCGAGGCACGCCAGGTGTGCGCCGCCCCCTGGCCGAGGAATTGACCCACCGATATCTCCAGCAAAATCATGGGCAATCCGACTAGAAACAACAGGACCATGTAGGGCAGCAGGAAGGCCGATCCGTGGCGGTCCAGTTCGCGTGGAAAGCGCACCACATTCGCGTAGCTGAGATTCAGGCAAATGCAGAGCACAAGACCGCGGAACACCGAGCATTTGGTCTGCAAAAGAAAGAGACGGGAAATAGAGTGAGATGGCGTTAAGGCGGAGAGAAAGAGAGTGGGTGGGGGAGGGGGCGACTCGAATTGTATAACCGCAGTTACGTCAAAACTTTTACAATGGTCCAAAAAGCTACCGAAAATGAGAAATTTTTTGGCAGTCATTCAACCTGCCAGCGCCGGCGGCGATTTTTGCCTAGCAACTCCAAAATTTCAGGTACAAACTCCACAAATCAAAGATAAAAGATCGACTACGTCTGACGTACGACTATGGAAATTAGGGTACAGTCGACACCGAAATCAGTACACCGGATCTGAAGGACTTTGTTGAAATATAAAGTCACAAATGGAGGAAGGCCAATTAGTCGATATCGAAGGCTTTCACCCTTTCACCCCATAGATATAAAATTCTAGAAATTAATTACAGTCAAATCAGAGAACAGAGAAGCCGCCATTTTGGCTGTCAACTCCAATTTAAGTACAGTCTACAAAAAGTTGAAATAGAAAATTGAAGTATAATTTAAAAAATCTGCGGGAGCGGATTATTTTTTTTGTTTTTTTAAGTTTCCTTCTCGATTTGCTGTCTATTTGTTTAACCAAATTGTTAATAATTTATAATTTTATTGTTTCTAATTATTCGTTGAATAAACCAGCAAAAATCGGGGGCCCCGCAATCGGTTGTTGAAGCAAATTGGCCTCGGAGAATAAATACGAATAGAGATCATATTTCTTCTGAAGTTGTATTCGAATTGTTCCTTTTAATATGCAAAATTTCTTACTTTCTACTGTTTAATTAAGAGCTAAAATTTATTTCCTGATAAATCTGAAAGTACTGATATAATTTAAAGACCTAACTTAACTCTCAATGCAAATCAGTTGCTTAAGGAATATTGATAATCGGGTGCCTGTAGACTCTCAACTGTTGTTAGCTTAGGTTAATTGCGCAAATCTGTTACTTTAGAAATACTGATGGATGACTTAAGATATCTCTTCTGGGTTAATGGGAAGATAATTCTCCGCAAATGTTGTGAACCAAAGTCCCAGGTAACTGGGTTTCGGAGCCTCCATCTGTCCCTCTCCCTATTTTGTTCCCGGCTCAAATAAAATGCCCCAATGAAAAACCAATATTTCCATAGATTTCCTGCTGCTGGCTGTCCACATAAAAATTTGAATTCTGGAAAACGCAACGCCGACAAACATCGACGACCGCTTCCGCAGGCGGCACCGTAGCACCGTAGCGCCACTTCCGGCTCCGTAACTCCCGACGGCTGTTTACCCAAATTACACAATTTGCTACGCTGTTTGTGGTTTTTAGTATTTTCCAGATAATTTTCGTTGTTTTTTCCTCTTCCATTTTGGCCGCTCTAATCGGCCGCCCCCCTCGCCGAATTCGGATTCTTGTGTCCAGCGGCTGCAAATGAAAGTCACCTTGCCCCCCCGTCCCCCGTTCCCTTCCTTAAGTTGGTTGTCATTGTCGCCAAGCAAATAAAACGGAGATATTCGTACAATTTAAGCCCATTAGACAGTCACTTGTGGGGAGTTTTATGGGCTACTTAAGAAAAGAGACGAAATTTGGAAAACAAAAACACAAAAATGAAGGTGCCCAAAATAGCGAAAAAAGCGCCCAAGGCAAAAGCGAAAAAAAACTACAAGCACATGAAATTCGTACACCCAACGCTTGAATGCTTTTAAGTGAAATTCATTCAAAAGAGAGCGGGCGGCTCCACCCAGCGGGCGGGCCGGGGGGCGGACAGCCAGCAAAGCCCAGCGAGACCCCGGCAAACGACGACGACGCTGACGCCAACGACGAACGACGCCCCAAGTAAACGGAGTTAATAAAGCGAAAACCGCACAGTGAAAATGTAAACAAAAACGCCAACACGCCCAGCGCCAAGCGATCGGCGATCGCCGATCCAAAGTCGGAGATCGGAGATCGCCGACTCGGTGCTTCGAGAGCGCAAGGGCCTTCGCGTGAGTCACGTCGATGGAGTGTGGGAAACCGGAAATCACTCAATCGTCGAGGGAAGCTTTCAGTTGGGTTAATGCTTGCGTGAGTGGTCGTGAGTGATCGTGAGTGGGACTACAAAGGTTCTGGGAACCCTAAGAATCTCTAAAAGTTAAGCAATTGAACGACGAACTGTGTAAAGTCGCTGAGGGAAGCTTCCGGTTAGTGAACTGCTTGCGTGAGTGATCGTGAGTGGGACTACAAAGGTTCTAGGAGTTCTAAGCTAAGCATTTTATTCGCAGTCTCGACAAACCTCGTGAAGGAAGCTAAAGCTCAGAAAGTAAAGAGATTCGAGATCGCCGATTCGGCGTTTGGAGAGCGTTTTCGCGTGAGTCACGTCTCTGGGACTGTGAGAAAGCGGAAACCACTCAATCGCTCGAATACCCCGATCGTTCTAGTCGCCGGGGGAAGCTTTCAGTTGATTAAATGCTTTCGTGAATGGTCGTGAGTGATCGTGAGTTGGACTACAAAAGTTCTGAGAACCCTAAGCGTCTTTAAAAGTTGAGAAATGAAACGACGGACCGCGTGAAGTCGCTGGGGGAAGCTCCGGTTAATTAAAAACTTTCGTGAGTGATCGTGAGTGGGAACCCAAAGTCGAGCAATATTAATAAAGTTAAGCAATCGAACGATTTGAAGTCTCGTGGGACTGAGTGAAGTAAAAGCTCAGAAAGTAAAACCAAATTAGAAAGAGAACTGCGTGACTCACGCAAGCAAGCGTGAACTTGATGATAAAAATAAGCAATAGGGGAGTGATTAAGTCCAAGCCGTAGGGAATATGGCATAAAAATATAAAAAGCTTAGGCACATGCAGAATTTTAATGAACTTCAGTCCCTAAACGCTGCGTGAGTCACGCCAGGGTAGCAGCTTAGAATGAGGAATATAATTGCATTGATTTAAAGAACTGAGTGTCACACTTTATAATTAGATTAGCCAACCACAGAGCAAAAAATCGAGTGTGCCCTAAACTTTGATTGGGACTGAGCCGAAAGAAGTCGACTAAGGGAAGTCCGGTTCATCTCGCGGAATCCCAGAGACAAGAGTTCCTTCAGTAAAGCAGCAAGTGAACTGAAAGAACTGCCGAGCCTTAAAATAATCGGTAGATTCAGACGAACACAACACTCAGGAACTGTCAAAGAAATATGAATGATCGTCTTCTCTAACTTGTGACTTTTGATTGCTCTTATTCCTGCTTCAGAAATTATCTTTCAATTAATGCGAATGGGAATCCTTAAAAGAGATTCTTATCCTCCGCTCTGCAGCTACAAGAAAGCGCCTTTTGGAAGAAGAACCCGATTAACGGGACAACATTCTCCGCTGTGTTCCACATTTCGTGAGATTCGCAAAGTTACAGCCCCGTGAAGGAGACTGGGGCTCCTCCCCTTGCACTTACTTTGCGATAGTATCGAAATGGCACATCTTCATGCACGACGTATAGGTAATCTGCTAGATATTTTGTGGTTGGTACTTCCATCTTGGGGCAGATTTTGTAGTGTTTGTAGTCACAACAGAATTTTTCATTTTCTTGCATTTGTTTGGCGATCGCAATTCCACAAAATCTGTCGCACTCAATATAAACTTCACTATCTGAAAGATCGGAAACGGAAATTCACATTCGCGTCGGCAAAGTCACCGAACGATCGGATCGAAAGCCTCGAACTTTTGGCATTTCAGCCACTCAAAAAACAGACGAAAACAGAAAACCGAAAAAAATATACATAAAGTCAATATATTAAATCTTGATTTGTTTACGGATCGAATGTGGAACGCGGCGGTCACGTGACGCGCGATTTTAATTGCCAACCCTGAGCCGCTTATCGAGTGTCGCCGGCGGCCAACCGATCTCGGAATCGGATATATAATTCTCCGATTTACACTAGGAATCGATCGCACTTTGTTGTCCCTGCCAAGTGATAATTGGAATCGCTAGCGATTGCCCAGCGTGCACTCGAGAGCAGCGCCGACGTGCGACTGCGCCGAGCGGAGACGCGCAGATGGGGAGCATCGAGCGGCGGCTGCCGCGAACTTGAAATTTGATGGAAAAATCGAATAAAACACAAAACACAAAACGAGTTTTCATTAATGACTCGCACTCGGCTCTCCAGATCTACGTGATTTTCTTCTTTCTATTGCCACAAACAAGAAAACCGTCCAGCTTTCCTCTGCTCCCCCAGCGCCCAACAAACCCCAAGCGAACCCAACCAACCGCCGTCGACGTCTGCCGCGCGCTCTCATTAATGCAGAACTGACTGGGCGAGCAGCCAGCACCCCGGCCAGGCCGACTTGAGCCACTCAAAAGCGGGGCTTTCTACAGTGAAGGCGGAAAGTGAGCGGCCGCCGCGGTAGACGCTCTCCGAAGTCACTGTGACGCCGGCAGTGACGCCGGCAGTGACGCCGGCAGCGACGCGGAGTATCGCGTGCGTTGGGTTTTTCTTCACCTCAGCGGTTTTCTTGTAAAATTACCCTATGTTGTCATGTTTGATGCTCCGAGTGTTCCGATCCTTTCCCAAGAAAGTGCTCAGAAGAGCCTATTAGTTTTGGTCGACAGCGCAAAGAAAAAGATTCTTGGGAACAAAGCACAACGGACACCAACTCAAGATCAGAGAGGAGCAAGGGAAGACTTTGGCTTCTTAGAGGTATATTGGAGAGTAAGTTTTATAAAGGGATTAAGGGAGCAAAGGTGTAAGCTTCCCAAATACTCCGAAATCTAATCAGAAACACAAAGTAGTATCAGGGACTCGGAGTGGTTCTGTCCCGTCTAACAGTTTGAAACTTTGAAGGCTTTCATATACAAATTAGGAATATAGAAGAGCTATTGTAGATTCTCTAGAGTAAAAAGAGAAGCTTCCTCGTTCAGCTTATTCTTCTCAAAATCTCGATAGCAACTCAAGAACGAGATTGTGGTAATGCCTATGAAGGGCCTACGAATTCTCGCCCTCCCGTCTTTAATCTTAAAAGACTAATAGAAAAGACTTAGAAAATAGACTTCGAGAATAGACTTAAGAACAAATATTCTCCAATTAAAAAAGAATTTTTTGCACGAGTTCTAAAAAAGCTTAGTATCCCAACAGAACCTTTAGAAAGAGAAGCAAAATTACAGGAATTTGGAGAGCTTTGGGGAAAGGTCTGTGGACTCTGTTGATATCAAAGATTTCAACAACACAGAACTGTCTTCCTTAGCTTCCTTATAGCTTTATCTTTCAAGATCTTTGGGGAGAGACCAATGGACTGTGTTGAGGCAAAAAACAAGCCCCAGAACTGTCTTTCCTTAGTTCCCCAATAGGTTTATCTTTAGAGATCTTTGGAGAGAGATCTGTGGACTATGTTGAGGCCAAAGATTTTATGACCCCAGAACTCTCTTCCCTTAAAACCCTTATAGCTGTAACTTAAGAGATCTTAAGGGCTAGATCTGTGGGCTATGTTGAGGCTAAAGATATCATCACTTCTGCACTTTCTTTCCTTAACCTCCTTATACTTTTATCTTTAGAGACCTTTGGGGAAAGATCAGTGGACTGTGTTTAGACCAAAAATTTCAATATTTCATTTTATTTCATCACTCAATCTTTAGAGCATTTACAATTCGTTTTATTAAATTCTCAACTATCTTGTTATTTCAGAGTCTTAACGACGAGTCATA
>JBAMCP010002432.1:0-12424 GCA_037075105.1 Lissocephala sabroskyi | reverse complement strand
CTTAAAATATTGATGACTGGTTGAAAGTGGGAAGGAAATGGGAATTTTTTTGATTTTTGAAGTTCTTAGCTTCCCAAAATCTCAAACTTTGGCCCCCCCCCCCCCCCCCAAATCTGTAGATCTGAAAAGATTTTTTAATCGGTTTGTCTGTTATTTTTTACTGGCGTTACATTCTTGCTTATTTGTTCCCTTAAGTCCTGCTTATCATAATCATTTCTTTCTTGAATAAATCCTATACGAATTAGTTGGGAGTGGAGAAATTTTAGCCTTTTCCGAGGCCTTTTCCGACTGGGTTCCTGCCTCAACCACTGTGCAGTTGATAAAGCGGACTAGGAACTAAAAAGAAAAGGAAAAAATAAAACCAAAAAGACAAAGTTGATGGAGCCCCGCTCGGGGTGAGCAACGATGCTATCGTCGCTGGTTGTCCCAGCCTGGCAGATTGGCACGCACACGTACGCAAATAAAAGGATGTGATGCGAATTAAAATAGCAGCGCGCAACCAAAGAACTCAGAAGACCGGGGCCACATATGCCGCACCCGTCAACGCGGCCAGCCGCCCGGCTGGGGAGAACGGAAGCCGCCAGAGGAAGGGGAAGTGGAGCTCAGCCAATCGAACGTGAATGCGTGTGCCGTTTGCCGCTCCAGAGGGCCTCGGTTGGCGGGGCAGAGGTGCCTCCTCTCATTGATACAAAGATACAGTTACAGTGAGACCCGCACGCACGCCCAGCATCGCTACTTAAGTTCATTTGCGCCACTTTGCGTCTCTGCATTTTAAACACGCAGCCTGCCCGCCCGGGCGGAGGGGTGTGAGTGCGAGTGGTGGAGGGTGAGGTGCTTTTAAACGCCTGCTAAGTGAGCGCGGCTGGCAATTGTCAACTGACAGAGTCCACCTATCAGGCCCCCCGGCTGGCCACGAACGCGTTGCGGATTCGCCTGGGGATTCGTCATTGTTTTCTTCGTTTGAGACGCTCTGTCTGTCGATCTGGCGTGGGCTAGCAGAGTTCATTGAATTCCATTTCGATCCCAATACATAAATACAGCCGTACGGGTATGTATGTTTTTGGGGCGAAGACTACTTTGCATTTGAATGGACAGACGGCCCACAAAAATGCTCATAAACCGGGCGAGCGAACGCACAGCCAGTCAGTCACCCAACTCAGCACATGATGACGACGATGATGATGATGATGGTGGAGATAATGTTGGTACACCAATTCTGCCTCCTCTTGGACTACCAATTCTTCATTCGTTTTGGCTTCAACTTCTTTTTCGTTGTCGTTTTCTTCTTCTTTTTCTGTTCTAACTGTAATAGTTTTCAATTTGGTTTTGAGTCAAAGTTGCCGACATCCACTTCAACTCACGGAATGAGAGCGAGACAGGAACAGCAACAGCAACAGAAACAGAACAGGTTCAGGTTCTCGAGCAGAGTTGTTGGTGTCATTGACGCAAGTGGTTGGGGGGAGTTTGCTTCTAGTTCAGTTCGATCATAAAAGTCAATTAATGGAGAGGCCATAAAAGTTGAAGGCATCGTAAAGCAGACGAAGAAGTTTCAAGAACACCAAGTTTTTCCCATCAAACGGTAAATGGAATTGCCAGGAAATCCAACTGATGAGAACTTTTCATCATCTCTCCAAAACTGTCTCAGTTTCAATTCCAAGCCAAGTCGAGTTTTCGTCAAATTCCAAATGAATGAGAAGGCCATCGCGAATTGAAAGATTCAATTCTTGTTCAAGTTGGCTCAGTGAGACTCTTTCACTCTTCTGAAGCTTTTTCCCCTTCGAGGACTGTTAAATTGGGAGGTTGATAAATTCTCCTAGTTCTGTATTTTTGACTAAAATCATGTTTCAACCTTTAAAGCGATAAGCACCGCAGCTCAGAGCCGCTCAAGGGAACTTTAAGACGAAATCTTAGGGAAGATCTTAGATGAGATCTTAGCAAGTCTAAGAAGAGATCTTAGACGAGATTTTTCTAAGAGTTCTTTGGAGAGACCTAGGAGAAATCCTAAGAGAGATCTTCCAAGACATTTTTGATAAGTTCTCATGGGAGATTTTAAAGAGATCTTTGGGAAGATCTTAGGAGAGATCTTTGGATGTATAAGAAGAGATCTTAGAAGACATTTTCGGAGAGTTCTTTGGGGAGACCTAGGAGAAATCTTAAGAGAGATCTTCCAAGAGATTTTTGAAAAGTTCTCATGGGAGATTTTAAAGAGATCTTTGGGAAGATCTTAGGAGAGATCTTAGCTAGTCTAAAAGGAGATCTTAGACGAGCTTTTTCTGAGAGTTCTTAGGAGAGACCTCGGAGAAATCTTAAGAGAGATCTTCTAAGAGATTTTTGAAGAGTTCTCATGAGGGATTTTAGAGAGGTCTTCAGGAAGATCTTAGGAGAGATCTCAGCAAGTCTAAGAAGAGATCTTAAAAGAGATTTTCGGAGGTAATTCAAAGAGATATTAAAATAGATTTTATGAGAGATCTAAGAAGATATCTTAGAATAGAAATTTGAGAATTTTCGAGGTATATCTTTATCGTCTTTAAGAGTTCCACCATTTGAATTTCATTAAAACCTTAAGTTTTGTTCGTCCCCAGAAAGACCTCACAAATTTTCGTCCCACAATCATCAACTCCTTTAGCATTTCTTTTCCTGCAAACTTGACTTGATTTGTCG
This sequence comes from Lissocephala sabroskyi, assembly GCA_037075105.1. Lineage (NCBI taxonomy): Eukaryota > Metazoa > Arthropoda > Insecta > Diptera > Drosophilidae > Lissocephala > Lissocephala sabroskyi. The sequence continues at coordinate 9,763 of JBAMCP010002432.1, read as the reverse complement.
GTAGTCCTAAGCCCGCTTGGCGAGACAGGAGAGGGAGCCTCTCTTCCATAAATCGGATCGTTGGGACTGTGAAATTACCATTTTTGTTTTTGTTTTATTACAAAAAAACAAACAGATGTCTGTGTTGCGTCTCGACTGCTCATCCCATTGGACTTGGCAGCGATGCGTGCCATTTACAGCTGCCCCTGGTGGCATCCATGGGCCTTCTCTTCATCATTTTGACTTCGTCTGCCTCTTCTGCTGCTGCTGCTGCTGCGGCTGCTGTTGGGCTCGCTGCGGTTCCCCATGTGCGCATAATTGCAATGTCGTCGTTGTCGTTGTCGTTTGTTGCCCCCCGCCCGGCCCACTGGCTGCCTTCCCTGTACAACATGATAAGCCTTGATTACATGGACTGAGGCAGACCGAGAAAGGCAACCGGACAGAGAGACAGATGGACAGACGGTGGGGCGGCCCTGACAAGCGACTGCAAATGCATCAAGTTGAGACGACAGACGACTGACTGACTGGCTGGCTGCCTGACTGACGACAAAGAGGGGCGGCGGTTAATGCAAAATTATATGCCAAAGCGGAGGAAAAATTTCTATAAATACTACCGATGTCTGGGCCCGGGCAGCGACGGTGGCGGCACTGGGGGCTCCTGTTAATTATGCGGATCAGGCAACTCTGGCAAACTGTGAGAACTTTTGCAGCATTTCAATTCTACAGTCTCTTTGATGATCCCCAGAGGGCGTTGGGCTGCACTCGGCACCCGGAGGAGAGGTGGGTGTGTGTAGATTTCTAAGAATTTTCAAGCTCCCAACAAAATACAAAGAGCTCCAATTACCGCTGAGCGGCAGCCAGAGAACGAACGCATTTCCTGTACCCACCGACCACCATTCCAATTTCGAGTTTATCTCGAACAAAAGGGGAGGGAAGGGGACTTGCGCGTGCCTAGCCCACATTTCCGTTAGCCGAAGGAAAGCGGGACGAAGCCGAAGATCAATGCACGCAGCAGCTGCGCAGTCGCAGAGCGGAGCGGCTTTGCTAATCGAATCGCCCGGTAGAATTCATTTTAATTGTTTTTGGTCTTCCAATCGAGCAAGAGAGAGACAGAAAAATAGAACCCAGCCGGCCTACGAATTGGACAGGCAAATGTAAAAGTCATGAGCTCGTTGACCCATTTCGATGAGCCGGCCAACCGCCGAGCCGCGTTCAGCGCTCAGCCCGGGGAGTCGGCTGGGCGCGACTCTTAAAAGATCGAACCTGTTTTGCCTAGCAAATTAATTACAAGACAACGACGACGGCAGCGGGCAGCGGCGCTGGCTGGTCGACGGTAGCCAAGAACAAGTGCGGCGAACATACGGACAGTTGGGCAGATGGAGAGACGGCTGGCCGGCCAACTGGTTGGCATCTATTTAGCCAAAAATTGTAGTCTGTAGTCAACCCGGAACGCCGTTCTCCTTCTAATGCCGCACACAGTGACCCAAATCGCTTAGAGCCACCACTTTTGGCCATTTGGCTTATCGGCTGGAATGCGTGAAAGTCGCAAACGGCAGCGATTGACACGATTTTGCAAAAGGGATTTCTGTTTTTTTTTTTATGCGCGCCCTCGTCAATCACCCGGTCGACGGCCAAGAACTTTCCAAAAACTTCTACATATTTGAATTTCAAACACAAAAATCTTTCCACTCTTTTATTTGCCAAAGGCGGCAGTGGCAAATGTAACAGCTCAACAACAGAAAAAGGTGTGTGTCGGCGAGTAAATCACAAATTTCGGAATTTGTGTACCAAAAAATCCGAATGTGGGAATGTCTGAGATTTCGAGTGGAATAAATTGAGGTTTCTCCAAAGAGGTTTTTTGGTTTATTGCCAATCGAAATTCATATTCAGATCCTTTATTCTGTCATAGCAATCAGGAAGAACTTCTTTCTTAAGCTTCTTTTGAGAATTGTTTTTTTTCTTTATTGGGTTTCTTTCTCCTGCAAGTTCCTTGAATTTCTTAATTTAAGCCTTCCGCTGTCTGACTTTCTTTCAGAAACATCGCTTCGTCTTTTGCTTAAGCTGCTTTTCTTTTTCAGGCTTTGTTCTCACTTTGTAAGCCAAATTTACGGCGAAGCTTATGGCTTCATTTCAAGCCTCAAAGAGACCGATTATTAAATTGATTAATGTTCTTTTTTCTTTGGAATTCGCAATACGATCCCAAAATTCCCTCTTTAGTCCTCGAAGAAGAGTAGCCTTGGCGACTCCAACACTATTTTAATCCAAGCTTCTTTTGATATCTGATTCTTTTTAAAGATCTTTTCTGTTTACTTGATTCGCTTAAAACCCTTTTCAATTTCAATTGCTGCTTGGAAAAGAAACATGTTTTTTTGAAGGGAAAATAATCATTCTATTTGTGATTTAAATTTAGGTTGCCAGGTGCAGTTATCCTTAGCCGAAAATACTTATTTTTCGTCCTTTGAATTTTGCATTTCTGTGAGTTCAAGCAGATGTTCCGCATTCGTTGTTGTTGTTGCAGTTTTGCTTACTTTTTTCACCTTTTGATTCCTTGACAAAATCGGAATCACCGGCAACAACGGCAAGGACAACTTTATGCGTGCATGTGTGCTGACAAAAATGTTAATATTTGTTGATTATAATCATGGAAACTGTTGAGCTCAGCTCCTGAGCCCTCCGAGTTCACTTGAGTTGAGTTCGGTCGAGTTGGACGGGCTGAGCGCAAATCATAGGAGATTTATGGCCAACTCTCTCCCTCTCATCTGCTTTTGCCGTTGCCGCAACTTTTACCTTAACCACCAACTCGCTCGGACAGACAGACAGACAGTCTGACTGTGTGTGTGTGTGTGTTGCATATTTCAAAAGTTGCCTGCCTGCCCCGCCCCCTGGTGCGTAGACTTGCCGGACTCCCTGCAGATTTTGGGGCTGTCGGTCGCTCGGTCGGTGGTTCTGCAGTGTGTTGAAAGCTTTTGTGTTATGGCAAAATATTTTGTATTTTCTATATACAGATAAAGATATACACCATCTAGTATTTTTGTGAGTTTTTTCTCTTCTTCTGCTCGTACTCGTATTTGTGTGACGGGCACAACTTTTGCGGCTCATGCAAATGAAATGGAAACACTTGAGGGAAGGCAACATCAACAGCAACTCTGGCAAAATGAACTGTTGTTGTGTTGTGTGTGTGTGTGTGTGTGCGAGTGTGGAGGGCAAAGTTTATGATTATTTAAAAATTGCATTAAAATGCTTGGCTCGATTCGCTGCTCAAACGAGCAACGCTGAACATTCCACAGCAATTCCCACCCGGACTTGACCTCACCGACTCACTGCCCACTGGCCGGCCAATCCCCTTGGACGTCTAATAAAGTCTCAGGTGTAAGAACTGTCCTGAGTTCTCCTCGAGTGTGTGTGTGTGAGGGCATTGGCTTTTGTTGGGAGAGGCTAGCAAATCGTTTAGTAGCCGGGGCATTTTGCCTTCACTTTTACTTCAGATTCGGTGGGGCTTTTTCGGCCGTAAGGACTCGGCCTGTGGGGTGGGCGTGGCATGTCCAACTTGATGATGAAGTTGGTGGGATTACCAGGTAAAGAGCCGAAGACAAATGGTTATACTTTTGTTGCCTTACAACCTGAATGAATTGATAAATGATCACGAGGGTGGCGACGGTGGATGCGAAGGGCGATTCAATCAGAGATTTCGGTTTCCCTAGGATTCATTCAATCTCAGTGCTGTGACTAAATGTCTTAAGTGTGTTTATTTAAAGGCTTTCCCAAGGCTCTAAGAGGGATTTGTAGGGTTTTCAGATTGGATCATTTCAAATGAAAGCGATTTCATTCCGGAGATTTAAATACGTCATCCTTATATTTGGTTATCTTTTTTGGTTTTGAGACACGAAAATTGCTTTCAATTTCAGACGTTCAACTTTTTCGTTGAAGAAGAATTGAATCAAAAATAGTTTTTTCTATTCTTTCAATTATTTCTACCATTTCAATTAAAAGTCTTTGCTTTTAATTTAAATAGAAGCCACTTCCCTTCTGGCAGCTCCGTCGCCTCTTTCCAGTCCACAAATATTTCCCAGTGAATTTATTTCACGCTCGTTTGTTCGAGTCCTGGTAAATTGAAAGCCTCCTCCTGATCCCGGCATTAATGGTCAATTCTTCGCCCAAACCCACTGCTGACCTGCCCCAAATCAAATTAGCCTGCCTGCCCTCTGTCGGTTGAACGGCAATGGAAATGAACGGAACATGCAATTTGAAGCACACGAACACCACTACGAGCACCTGGGGAAAAGTCCTGTCAATTGATACCAAGGATGGTTATTAAAGTGTCCAGCCAACTTGACTTGGGGCGCCGGGGCGAGGTCGGCTGGCTAATGGCAGGCAGGCTTGTTTTCCTGTCCTTGGTCCGCAGTTAAGCAAATGGCAAATTCCGATGGCCTTACGCTTTCATTTTGTAGCCTGCATCTTGCAATTTGTGAAATAAAGTTGAGCCATGGCGTTGGAATGGCCAGACAGACAGACAGACAGACCATCGGGCCGACGCCTTTTGTTTATGAAAATCCCCTCCAGGCAGCCAGACAGACAAGATGCGTGTCCTCCCTGCCTGGCTCGCTGCCCTCAAAGCCCCCCAGGCAGCAGGGATTGCCTCGGCCCCGCCCGTTTTCTTTCCCTGCCTCTTGCAGTTTGCAATGTCATAAATATTAGAGGCCGTTGCCAGACAGACGACTCACGCACGCACGCACGCTGGCCGGGCCCGCAAGGCTCTAAAGCGTAGATAGGCAAACAGATTGTCGCCTAAAGTGTCGGTCCGGCGTGTAGTTTAAAGGGGCGGCCGGGTGGGGCGAGGCTCCTGGAAGGAAGGAAGCAAAATGATGAGAAACAATGACCGGCCGACCGGCATCGAGGGACCCAAGCGAGCCATGCAAATGAAATGTGTGCCAGTCGGCGGGGCAACGGGCCAGCCCGGCCGGGCACAGTGGTTCCAGGAATCTTGCAATTTCGGTAGACAGAAATCGAAACAGAGCTTGGATTGGGCGTTGCTTTCAACCAGCCAATCAACTTTCAATTAAAGAGTTGGCCAGGCAGTCAATCGGACACATCAAACAACTTTTAATCAGGCTGCCTAGAAAAATCTCTGCAGAAATTAGATTCCTTCTCTCAGAAAAGAAATCTTTCCGAAACCTTTCTAGCATTTGAGTCTTCGTTTCTGTTGGGCTTCTTTTGTCTGCTTGTTTGCCGGGCGGGGCCATAAAAATTTGTAAAAATTTACAATTTCCCTTTGTCGTTTCATCGTTGGCTCCACGGTTTTTATGCGTTCCTCCGCATTTTTAGATTGTTTTCCATTAGGCGAACAACGTTGGCGGCAAGGGGGCATCATCATCGTCGTCGCCGCTGTTTGTCCGCCGTTCATTTCACCAGGGGAACCTGTCCGGTCCGTGCAGTCTCCTCGGAAGGCGAGACGCTGTGAGAAAATATTACACGCAATTTTCAAGTTGACATTTACGCGCTTCGCTTGCCGGCCGCCCCGAAAGGAAGCGGAAATGGCTGCGCGGCTGGCCGCCATATTAAAAATGAATGACAGCGTTTCATTAGCGCGACGCGGGTGGTTGGGGAAATGGCCATCAAATTGAAGGCTTGCCTGGGCCAAGTCATTTGGGGCGCGCTGAAATGTAGGCAACACTATTTTCATTACGCCCTTGTTTCTGTTTTTGCTTGCAGCGCTCAACTTGCCGGCTGAAGAGGATTTACGCAGCACACACAATGGCGCACTCCAAGGTCATATTGAAGATTTTGTTCTCGCTGTGCGTTTGGTCCTTTGTCATCATCGGACTGTTCAAAATGCACGGCACGAACCTGGTGCCCCAGGAGTACCAGCAGGTGCCGCTCAGCGGCCGCATCCTGCTGCAAAAGGATATGCTGCGCTATGCGGAGACCACCTCGACCACCACAGATCACTTCGATCCATCCGAGATACTCGTCGACAATCGAACAGGTAAACCAGCAACACCCTAACCTCCTACCTTTCAATTCCTAAGACTACTGGTTTTTTTTCTTTGTCTCGTTAGCCATGGACGACGATCAGCTGGTGCGAGACGTGGAGTCGCGCATTCCCTCGCTGCCGATCGCCTACTGGAGCAAGAACAAGAACTTCCTGCAGCAAAAGTCCTCCACCTGCGCCAAGTATCCCTCCATTTTCGAGCTGGAATTCAACAACATCTACTGGCAAACGCTGCGCACGACCAACGGAACCTTCCAGCTGTTCGGCGCTTATTACGACATCCGCAGGACTTCACTGCTGGGCCCCACAGTGCGCATTTTGGGGATGATTGACCGCATCGAACCGAAGGTCAAGACCTTCTGCCAGTTCTGGTTCGACGGCCAGAAGGAGCCCTTCATCGTGAAGACCTTCGAGTACAAGTACATTTGGTACAACAAATGGGGCAACTACAAGCAGGGAATCTACCAGCCGTATTTGATTGCCTGCCAGATCCCCAAGCCCTTCCATGGAGTGGTGCCCAGCTCGGTGTCGATGGTGGAAAAGGAATGCGACACGGCCACGAACAATCTGCGGGTGATCTACAACCGCCCGCCCGACGACCAGAAGAAAGGCTTTGCCGTCTGCGTCAAGGGCCTGGATTTCCTGTACGACGATCTGAGCGTGCGCCTGATCGAGTGGATCGAAATGCTCAATATCCTGGGGGCCGACAAGATCTACTTCTACAATCTGCAAGTCCATCCGAACATCACCAAGGTCCTCAACCATTACGAGCAAGAGGGCAAGGTCCAGGTCATCCCTCTGACTTTGCCGGGCGGGCAGCCCAATGTGCCCGGTTTCCAGCATTTGTACCTCACCAAAAAGACCAACCACAAGCGCCAAAACGAGGTGATCCCCTACAACGACTGCCTGTACAAGAATCTCTATCTGTACAACTACATTGCCCTGCTGGACATCGACGAGGTGATCATGCCCAAGGGCAATGCCGTGCTCTGGTCCGAGCTGATGGACAAGGTGCGCCCCGAGTCGCTCAAGATCAAGCCCGACGGCTTCCACAGCTACAACTTCCGCAATGTCTACTTCCTGGACGACCAGCAGCACGAGCACGGCTGGCACAAGGACATTCCCAAGTACATGCACATGCTGCAGCACGTCCACCGGGCCAAGAACTACACGAAGCCCAACCAGTATGTGAAGTGCTTCCACGATCCTGAGCGGGTGCTCACGCTGCACAACCACTTTCCGTTGTCCTGCTTGGGCGGCGTGTGCAAATCGTATCCGGTGGACACGCAGGATGCCCAGCTGCAGCATTATCGGGCCGACTGCGTGAAGACGCTGAAGAAGAGCTGCGAGGAGTACCGCGAGAATTCCGTGGAGGACAAGACGATCTGGAAGTACAAGGACGAGCTGATTCGGCGCACGATAAAGACGCTCGACACGTTGGGCTTCTTCCGCCGCAGCCTGGGCGCCGGCGGCGGGGTGGTCGGCCTGGGCGGCGGTGGCAGCAGTGGCAACGGCGGTCTCAGCGGTCTGGGCGGGGCCACTACGCATTCGACGGAGCGGTGATTTCCACTCAACGGCTGGTGGCCTTGGCTGCCCGCTGACGGCAGTGCCGAGACTCAGTATCTCGTTGAGGCGGCGGTTGGTGGCGGGGGCGGTGGCAGTTTTGGCGGCGGCGGCAGCCTCAGTGCCGCTGCCTCCGGCAATGAGGAGTTCTTTGTTTAGTCGGACAACCCCCCCAACCCCCCTCCCCACACACACACACACACACACCAAGTGTATTCTGTATTATAGATGAAGTAGAAATGGGCGGTGTTTTTTTCTCCTTTCGACTTTTGTGGGTCGACGTTTTTTTTTTTCGTAGGCTTAGCTAGCTAGTGGATACTCTTTTTATACGCGTCAGCGTGTCTGTGGATAGGTGTGTATGTATAGATAGTCTTATCGACACTTTTTTGAGGAAAACAAAAACAAATTCTGTGCCTTCAACTTAAATTGTAGTCGCCAGGGAACGCGAAGTCCCTCGGTGACCCCGCGTAAGGAATACGAAAAGCAAAACCCACAACAACACAAAGATGCTTTTGTTGTGTACAAATTTCCTCCTTAAATTCTTTGACTCTTTTCTTCATGTTCCTCTCGGAAACGTCACAAGAAAAACGAACACGAAAACTCTTAAAAAGCTAGCGACTAGATTAATGAAAATCTTACGAGAAGAACCTAAACTAAGTTCAAGACTGATGGTGAGTAATCGTAATTAACGGCAATTGTAAAAAAAACAAAAAATGAAACCCTAAAAATGCGAAATTCGATGAAAGAGCAAACAAGAAAGTTGCTTGATTTACTATATAATTAAAAATATTTAACCGCTACACACACAAGCACACACTTCCGCCTAACGTATATGAATTGGATGAGATTTCAAAGGACCTTAACCCAAATTGAACTCCCCTTTCCCCAGTTTCCCTGAGCATGTAGTTTCTGTCCCGATTTCCCATCCCTGACATATGCGATTTTATATTGGAAACATTGTATAAACCATAGAAAAAATAATGAACTTAACCCGCTTGGAGTTCTGAAAAAAATAAGAAATTTAAAACTGTATATAGCGAAATTAAATTGTTAATGGAAACTCTCAAACTATAACGGTAAATCCCTAGATAGTTAAGTTAACAAAGCTGCTCAATTTATAGATTTACTTTAATCCTTTTTTATGCGTGTGAGTATTTTTTTTTTTTTTTGTTTCCAATTATCAATTTCCATTCCCCACAGACCGCGGGTCTGTCGAATGGACGCAAGCAACCGTTACAATCAAATTACTTAACTGTACATAAAGTATGATCCCCAGCAGGATAACAGCAATCAAACTACTACAACTACTGAAACTACTCTAATTATAATTATAGTTTTGTAACAGCAAAAGAAGAACAAATACTTCGCTACAGTTTCCTTAACTTTCTCACAATTTAATGTCCTTTTTTCTTCCGTTATATTTTAGCAGCTTAGTCACGTGCGCATTGTTGGTAGCGAAAGGAACTTTCTACATTTTGTACATTTTGCTAAGGCGTTGAGTTTACCTAAAACTAAAAAAATCAAAAAAAAAGAATTAATATTAAAAATATATACGCATAATGTCAGAAATTAAATTAATCTATAGAGTATACCGCATGTGTGTAGGGTAAAAAACATTATAAATATATTAATACCTTAATGCATATATTACAATTAATTGTATGAATGTTAGTTGGTAATTTCACTTACGAAAGAAAAAACCAAGATCCGTTTTTTTTTTGCCTAGCTAATAACAATTGATATGAGAACAAGTGATTGAAAATAAAATTTAAATAAAATTGTACAAATTAATTGCATTTTTCTTTATCAACGGTTTCGGGACCCCTCGCAATTTGAATTGCGCGCCAACGTGCACTGCAACAGATTTTTCATTAGCACCTGTGTGATAGGCTATACTTTTTTCGCAATATTAAAAATTTGCCCCTGTGTGATAGGCAACACTTTTTTTGGGCCGGCCATCCGGACCGGCAAAATTTGCAAAATTTTCAAATGAAAATATCTCGAAAACCAAGCAAGCTAGGTCAAAGGTCAAATATGTTTTGGAAAGCTCTCGAGGTTAACTACAATCTGCAACTATAAGATTTCGCCTAACTGTAGCCATTTGGTGGGAATCGATTATTGGCGATTACGGCCGAAGGACATTAGATATGCATGTGGAAAGGACCTCATATGAAGAATAACGGCGAGCAGGACCTATAGAGACCATCCGTTTCAAAATCGGTCGAGCGGTTC
>JBAMCP010002431.1:0-12429 GCA_037075105.1 Lissocephala sabroskyi | reverse complement strand
GAACTGAAGTTCGCGAACTGCGCAATAAGCTCACATGCGTTGTCTCGCTCTCGCCTATTTTGGCGTTGCGGGCGATCGGAACGACTGGCAAACGGACAAAGGAAAAGCTTGTGGACGAGAGGGGGAGGGGAGTTGAAATGTGACAGCTGTGGTGAAGACTTGCTGAGGGACCGAAACGGAAATTGGCACGAGTTATGCGGGCGGCATCGCCAATTCACCACACTTACAAATATTTCATCACGGCAGACGAATGGAGCGGCGGGGGAATGAATGCCTGCCTTCATTTTTGTTTCGGTCTGTCCTCTTGTCCAGGGCAAGAGCAGCGACTAATTCAACTATTACACACATACACGTATAAATATAACCATGCTTTTTTGCAAAAAGAAAAAAGTAATATTTGGGTTTTTGCTATTAAAACGTTTCTAATTGGTCACCCGCGTAATCTTCGCAATGTTTACCATAACAAACGAACACTTTTCACGATTTTTCACAGACTTTTCACGGACAAAATCGGAAGAAACGAACATTTTTCACGTGCTTGGCTTCTTTTGCCGAGTTGAACTGAGGTGAACTGAAGTTTGCGAACTGCGAAATAAGCTCGCTCGCTCTCGCTTATTCTGGCATTGCAGGCGATCGGAACAACTGGCAAACGGACAAAGGAAAAGCTTGTGGACGAGAGGGGGAGGGGACTTGAAATGTGACAGCTGTGGGACCGCAACGGAAATTGGCACGAATCAAGCGGGCACCAACGCCAACTCACCACACTTACAAATATTTCATCACGGCAGACGAATGGAGCCGGGGGGGGGGGGGCAGCAGCCTTCTGCTTTGGTCTGTCCTCTTGTCTAGGGCAAGAAGAGCAGCGAATTGTTCAACTATTACACACATACAGGCACTAATGTAAACCTTACCATGCGTTTTTGCAAAGAAAAAAATAAAATTAGGGTTTTTGCTATTAAAACGTTTTAAATTGGTTACCAGCGTAATCTTCGCAATGTTTACTATAAAAACTAATACTTTTCACGACTTTTCACAGACTTTTCACGGACGAAATCGACGAAAGCAAACAAATTTCACGTGCTTGGCTTTTTTTGCCGAACTAAATTGAGGTGAGTTGAATTTCGCAAACTTCAAGAGAAGCTCACATGCGCCGTCTCGCTCTTGCCTATTTTGACATTGCGAGCGATCTTATGTGTGAATTGGAACAACCGGCAAACGGACAAAGAAACAGCTTATGGACGAGAGGGGGAGGGGAGGGGTGAGCTGAGTTGAAATGTGACAGCTGAGGAACGAAACGGAAATTGGCATGAATCAAGTGGGCAACTCACCACACCTACGACAGACGAATGGTGAATATAAAAAACACGCGGAGAGCTTCAATGAAATTTAAATATGAAATGAAGTAAATTTTCCTTCCAATTGAAGTCTTTGATTTAATGTAAGGGAATTATTAATGCAAGACTAAGAATTTAAAAGCCTCCCTGTCGAAAATATTTCATATAAAGTTTGTAAACTTAACCGCCGCCCCCGCCACATCGGCAGCAATTTTGTCTTCTTCTCTTTTCGCTGTAATTAAAAATGTGGAAATTCTCCACGTTGTTGTTGTTGCGTTTTTTGATCACTTGATAAACGGTAAACAAAATGCAAATGGAATTCGTGAAATGTGAATTCCGTAGGTAAACAAATTTTAATTCTAATTACAGCAGCCAAAGCCAACCGAAAATTTATTCGCTTAAAAGACACCCCCCCCCCCCCCCCCCTGAGGGCCCCTAATGCGCTATTAAAACCAAAAATAAAAAATGCGTTGTGTAATTCTAATAAATAAACAACATTCCGGCAGGCAAGACGGACAAGCCGGACGGACAGGGGCGGGGGAAACAAAAACATAACCAAATTATTTAAAATAAATAAAATTATAAAACAATTCAATTGAAATCTCGCCCACTCCAAAAAATCGGAGTGGGGCGCCCGTCAGATTTCATAAAGAAAAGGACAAAAGATTAAATAAAATGTAATTAAACAAAACTCACGTGTTTTTTTTTTATAATTTCTACATTTTTCTCCCTTTTAATTTACATTTGTCGGTGCTGCTGCTGTTGTCGTTTGTAACCAGGGATTTATGGTTATATCTGATCTGTTTAATCAGCAAACTAATTGGATTTCCATAATTTATAGGCCTCTTCGCATTGCACGCCAAATTGGCTGCCCATTTTTTATAGCTTCGAGCTGTCCGCCTCGGACACATCAGCCTCCTCCGCGTCCTCTGAAAATCGGAAATAAATATGAGAAATCAACGTAAACAGGAAAGGTTATTTAAATGGGAAGTTAAAGATTCAAAACCTCTATAAGAAAGTTTTTAAAAGGTTTAACGAGTGAATAATTTGAACTTTTAACCTTTGGGATACGTCCGTCTGGAAAAAGAAGCTCTTAGTTAAGAGCTGAACACTTAGGATCCTACAGTCTTAAAGATTTTGGGACCTGATCAAGCATTCCTTAAAGTTAAGGCAGCATATTTCTACAGAAAGTAAAGGAAATCCTCCCATTCTTGAAAGACAATCAGACAGATTAAGACAAGATGATCTACAGATCTACAGACCCTAAGACTAAAGTCCCTCAAAGCTTCTGGACAAACAGACAAATTGTCAGATGAACAGAAAGGCTTCAATCTCCTCCTACTAATCTCAACATTTACGCAATTCGATGTGTTCACGGACAAATGCTCAGATAGACAGACATTCGATTTGATCTCAACATTTACAGAGATCATGTGTTTACAGACAAATGGTCAGATGAAGAGGCAGGCAATTTGATCGTTTCCTATTTGCCTCCCCCCTTTGATCTCTGACAAATGCTCAGATCAACAGACAGACTTATAATCACTCGTTCCACTGAACTCAACATCTCCGCAAGCCTATGTTTTCACAGACAAATTCCCAGATTAACAGACAGGGAATTTTATCGTTTCTAATCTAACTCCTTCCATGCTCAGATGCAGAGACAGGCAATTTGATCCCTTCCTTTTGGGCTCCTTCCACTGATCTCAACATCTACGCAAACGGATGTGTTCACCTACGCTTGCCGCCGGGCAGCCTCCGCAGACGCTCCTGTTCGACAGCAGCAAAGTATTCGGCAGTGGCCTGTTCACAGGCACTGGCGAAGGGTGCCATGTTGATCTTGCCATTGACCATGGTGAGGTCGGCCTGGTCCTGGCCATGATTGCCCTTGACCTTCAGCTTGCTCTCCCGCGACTTGGCCTCCAGGATTTTCTCGCGGCGGTTCTCCCGCTCAAACATCTAAAGAGAGACGACAGGTAAAAAAAAGAAGAGGAGTCCCTGAGGACTTACGGCGGTGAGGAGAGGCTTGTCGTTCTTGGCGGACATGATCATGTTGTCGGAAACTTCGATGAGGAAGGTGGCGCCCAGTTTGCTGCCGCAGCTGACGAACTTGCCGTTCTCGTTGGTCCGCACGCAATACAAAGGCTCGTCGCAGACTTTCACGGTGAGGACAGGTTCGTTTTGCTGCTGGAGCAAATCCCAGGCGTCCATCACGCCGTCCATGCGGGTGATGAAGAACTGGGAGACCCTGGGAAGAGAAAAGAAACCTCTAAAAAAAGCTAGGGAACAGGAAGCGACTCACTTGGTGTAGCTCCAGGCGCCGTCGGTGAGCATGGAGGAGGTGCTCTTGGTCCACATGATGGAGCTCTCCCGGCAGTCCTCGGACCAAATGCGGGCGCACCAGTCGCCCACGGTGAGGAAGTTCTTGACAAAGGCCGGATTCCGGGTGATGGCGAAGACGGGCCCCAAATGGCACATCATCTGGGGAAGGCAAAGTGAGAGTTAAATTCCCTAAAGGATAAAGAAGATTTACCCTGATCTGGATCTTCTCGGTGGGCGTCTTGCCCTTGCGATTACACGAGAACAACATGCCCATTTCGGTGCCCGCCATGAACCTCGTCGGTATCGTGGTCTCATACTCTAAGACCGAGATGCCGTATGAGCGTGATAAATCCTGTTCATCACTCTTGACGGGATCCATAAGCAGTCGATCGAGTGGCTCGCTCAGCTTGCGCGTGTCCCACCAGAGCACTTGGCCGTCGGAGCCGCCGGAGAAGAACTCCGTGCCGCTCTTCGAGTTGTTCCACAGCACCGAGTTCACAGGATCCCGATGGCACACCTCGCGTTCGCTGATCATCACCGGTAGCTTGCCGTGCCGCGTGTCCCAGGCAGCCACCTGGCCGTTGTACATGCCGGAGACCAGGCTGGTCGGATCCTTCTGGTTGTACTCCAAGCACACGCAGGGCACTTTGGGTTCCAGAGTGAGGAAAGGTTCGTTGGGGTTCTCCACTTCCCAGATGTACGAATTGGCCCGCTGGCCGGTCTTGTCGCCCTGGAACTTCATGTCGCAATGACTGACGGCCATTTTGATGCCCCCATCCGGTGACCAGGACAAATGCTTCACTGGCACTTTCACGGGGTTAGGATCCCGGTAGACATTCACTGTCCTGGACTTGCAGGGCTCGGGCAAGGGGGCGGGGTCCAAATTCTCGAAGTAATTCTCGTAGATGTTGACGGCATTGTTCTGGTGGATGTAATGCTCCATGGGCTTGGTTAGGTTCATGACTTGGGTGATGTAATTCTCGTCCTTTTCGATTTTACGCTTGTAGCGGACCGTTTGCTCGGGATCGTGCATGTTGATGTCCTTGGGCCAGCCGCCTTCGTTGTGGGTGATGCCGGTGCTTTTGTAGGTGGCGCGCTCGGTGTTGGCCACGCTGAGGGACGTTTGGCCGGCATATTGGGTGACTCGGTCGATGGGATTCTTAAGGACGAAGTTTTTCACTAACTCCGGGTTGGAGTTTTCGCTGAAAACCACTTCGTCCTTGTCCTCGAAGTGAACGCGAGTGCCGAAGGTGCGCCGCTCTTTCTTGAAAATGAACTCCATGCTGGGGAAACTCGGCGGCCGAAAACCTAAAATGAAAAATAAACTCGACTATTTCTTTCCGTTGGATCAATTAAATTTCGGTTACCAAGGCAGCCCGACGGCACTGGCAACGCTGGGGGGTAACGGTTTGTGTTTGGGTAACTCTGGCAACGCCGACAGCGGATTTATCGATTTAGAAGAAAGGTTTTTGTCTTTGGAGAAGCCTGGCAATGTTGAAGGTCTTTTTAGGGCCTGGCAACGCTGCAAATCGCTTCATTCTTTTCGACTGGCACCATCTGAAGGCATTTGAAGCCTGGCAATGCCAACAACCGCTCAATTCAAGATAGAATCGGTTGGCAATGCCGTAGAATAATGGTGGATTTGAGTAGTAAATTCTGGCAACGCCGTAACTTCCATGTTCTTTTGATATAAACGATTGGTAAGGCTGGAGAGCACCGGTTAATCTGGCAATACCTTTTCATTTGATAGAATCGGTTGGCAATGCCGTAAAATAAAGGTTGATTCGGAGGGATGATTCTGGCAACGCTGACAATTCCATCATTCTTTTGATATAGACGCCTGGCAACGCTGGAGATCAACGGTTAATCAGGCAGTGCCATTTTCGTTTAAATAAATCGGTTGGCAATGCCGTAGAACAATAGTTGATTGGGTGAAGGATTCTGGCAGTTCCGAAAATTCCACTATTTCTTTGATAGAGACGATTGGCAACGCTGGAGAGCATCGGTTCATCAGGCAGTGCTTTTTCCATTTGATATAATCGGTTGGCAATGCCGTAGAACAAAGTCTGATTTGGGTGGAGAATTCTGGCGACGGTTAAAGTCCTTTCAACGCCAATGTGAGCGACTGGCAGTGCCGGGGGAACTCGGGACGGCTCTTTAAGTCTGGCAACGTCTATCATTCCCCCGTTGACTAACGGCATTGCCATCGCCCCGCTTTATTGGTTGGGAAAGCGGCGCTTGAATTTGTAATACAAACTCGGATTGCGGGGGTCGTACATGGGATGCCGAAGGACAATGCGACGGAAGTGCCAACGCTCCACGAAGACCGTGCAAATGGCCACGAAGTAGCCCACAGCGAGGGCCACAAAGGAGCTCCAGAACTTGTGCAGGTTCATGAGAGCCTCCTGGGGAGCTTCCTCTTCAGCGGGCAGGATCTGCACCACATCCCTCAGCCATTTGGCAATGAAACCTGCCACAATAAGGCGATAAAGTAGGACCAGAAAACAGGACTCGGCGGACTCACCGCCCTCGCTGAGTTGCATGATCTTGGCGTCTATGAGGACCTTTAGGGGGGAGTTCTTCTCCAGGCCCACAACCACCGGCATGTAGATGACGCACTCGCGCATGATGTGCAGCCCCGAGGAGCCCAGGCCGCGCTCGTCGTCCTTGACGCGAAGGTAGCGCAGGAAGAACTCGCTGTCGTAGTAGGCGCACTGACCGCGGGCAATGCGGCTGGTCTGGGGGGAGAAAAAAGGATAAGAAGATGCATGAAGAGAAGGGAAATTAAATGCCAACCAAATCCTTGTCGTTGTTTTGGGCGACAATTTTAATTTTGGCCCCGAGTTTCTGGGCTAAATCGTCGCTGGAATTGACGAAGAATTTGCGGTTCACCTCGGCCCCCACGCTAGGCTCGATGCCCGAGCGCTCAAGTTCCTCCAGAGTGTCGATGGTGATCCTGGAAATAAACCAATTAGAATCCTTTTTTATCTGGGAACAAAACCCCACCTGGCTGCGGGATTGGCTAGGATGGCAGTGAAACTGGCCCGGTAAATGGCCACCACCAGGATGCAGTAAATCCAGTACCAGCCGGTCAGGACCCTCAGCGGCCAATTGTGTGGGACCCGCGGCAAGGACACGTACATCAGCATGCTGTAGGTCAGCAGGATGCAGTTGGCGTAGTTGTCGAAAAGATCCCTTCGCCGGCGTTCCAGCGGCCGGTAACGATTCAGCTCGATCCGAAAGGCCACACTCCTCATGGTGGCCTCGTCGATGGGCTGCTCGGTGTGCTGGCGCCGCCGCAGGCATGTGAAGAAACGCTGAGGGGCCGTGACCTCATCGTGGCTCATCAGCACCGCATTGAAGTAGGAAATTATATAGAAAATCGTGCCCACCACAAACAAGGAGAGCAGGACCCCAGCCCACATCTTCCCGCTGAAGGGCAAGATGAAAGTCTGCCACGAATTGTCCGTGGATGCTTCGGGTGTCAGGAAGGTAAGGCACTCGAAATTGTGCGGGTAACTGAGCTCGATGTGCTGCTGGTAGCTCTGGAACAGATGCAGATCGCCAATGGCCAGGCGGGCCGAGTGATTCACCAGCTCCCCGATGAGGCCGCTGTGCGATCCGTTGGGTTTTGGGTCGCCCCAACCGCTGGCATCGCTGCCGTTTGGCTGGTAGTACAGCGGCTGGAAGTTCAAAGCCTTGGCCAGGGCATTCAATATTTCGATTTCCACGCCTTCAAAGCCTTTGTGGACGGGATTGATGGCCACCATGGGCATGTGCTCCAAAACGGCCACGCGAATTGAAACGCCTAAGGAAATAAATGAGTTTCAGTCGAACGACCATAGATGGCGCCAGCAATTGCCTGCTAGATGGCGCCACTTGAATTTGATAAAATTACCCATATGATTGCGTGTTTTGTCCTGGAACAAATCAGAGCCTGCGAATCTCTTGCCCGGCTGCCAGGACCCCAGCTGCTTGGTCACCAAAACTCCACTCAAAATCCCCGGATAGGCAATGGTGGACAAACTGAAACTAAAAGGAAAATGAGGTCTCCAAAAATCTTTGCTTCACCGACTTACCTTTGCTCGTTTTCCCACTGCAAAAACACCGTCCTGATCAAAGCGCTCCACAGGTGCACCATGTCCTTTTCGAAGAGCCTGGCATCCCGGAGCAGCACAAATTTCCTCTGCGTATTCAAGGCTCTGTGGTTGTAGACAAATTTCAAGAGACGCTTCACCCGCCAGCCATTGAGTACCGTGATCACATGAAGATCGCAATCATCTCGCTTCATGCGCTTAAGTTGGTTCCTCGTTTGATTCCTGGGCGCCGCAAAATCCTCGGACTCACTTAGCCTGAGCATATAAAACGGCAGGGGGGCTCTGCCCAGGGACTCAAACAGCCGCCTATCGTAGATGGCAAAGTGCCAGTCATCGGTGATCACAGCCAGGCATTTTTGCACTCGCCCCACCCACAGGATACGCTGGAGCAGGGCCTTCAAATTGTCCTGGTAGAGGGAGAGCGGCGTGGCCCAGGCCAGAGCCACTGGCAGCCAACCAATTAGCAAAGTATCCAAACGCATCCTAGCCCAGGATATGAGACACTAGAAAGGCCATCGGCAACCAACCGGTTCGTTAACCCAGACAACTTGGATCGCCGCATTTCCTATGCACGTCTAATTAAACTTGCCTGAACCCGGGCTGTCAGTCAAGCGTTGGCAAGTTGGCCGCGTCGGTCAATTGTCTGACCCACTTTAGAGGCCCGGCCAGGCCGGGACGGCCACGATGGCAGCCTCATTAATTGGCCCAAAATCCTCGGGGCCATAATGCATGCGACATGTCAGCGAGAATCGCCTGGTGAATCGATTAAACCAGAAGCCACATTCAAATGCCCATTAATGTCAGCTTAAAGGTGATTCCGAGTCAGCCAGCCAGCCAAATGACAGGCGGACGGACGGACGATAAGGTGAGGGCGACGTGCCGACGGGTCGAGGGGTCGCCGGGGTTCGCCGCAAATGCAAAAAGTCTGAAAAACCAAAAGTAAATCAAAAATCCATGACCGAAGGCAAGGCGACCGCAATACTGACCTGCGGATGTGAACTGTTGCCCGTCTGTCCAACTGTCCAACCGTCCGCTGCTTCTGCTCTTTATTGTCGTGTAATTAACTTTTTCCGAATCTCCGGATTTTGAATTGTTTGCACATAATTGCAATTTAATTATTTCTTCTCTTATTTTTTTTTTCTTTCTTACGTTTTTATGGATTTATGTCGGTCGGCCGGTTGGTTGGTTGGTTGGTCGCCGGGTCTGTCCGTCTGTCCGCCCATCGGCCGCTTGGCTGGCTGGCTGCTCACTCTGGCCATTAGCTGCAGGTAAGTGCCGGCCACTTCGCCGCAGGTAGCACGAAAATCGATTTTAACGTCATCTCCCGGCCGCCATCATCGTCGTCGTCGTCGTCGTCGCGGCACAGTGGGTTTCATAGATTTTCCTAATGAACACAAATCAAATATCAATTTAGCATAGAATTAAGGAATTTTAGACAATTGTGGATTCCCATAAAAAAACATAAAGACCACCAAGAGAGACTTTCCTGGTATCACGTTTTTGTTAAGAACAATTAGAAAGTCTTTTAAATATAATCACATAGGCAGGTTCTTAAAATTCTGACCCCTAATTGCTAGGGTATAAAACTCTTTCTTTATCTCTGACTGTTTAGGTTTTGTGCCCCTTGTGTCTAAGGGGGACACGAGGTGAAACTTTATATTGCTTAAGTATTAAATTTGTTTCGATTTAACATTTAAAAAATGATTTGTCTAAAAAAAGAACTTCAACCCCTTGTAGGGTAAGTGGTACATTCATTAAGTTTATTTACCCAGTAGTATACCCAACCAGATTCCTTTATAAATCCTTTTAGAACTATAAAGTCTTTATAATATAATCTCACTCTCGTAAGCTTTTCAGTCAAGAGGCAATCAGGCTCATGAAATTCATACCCTTTATTTCTAGGGTATAAAAAGTCTTCCCCATCTATTGCTATATGCTTGGTTCTATCCCCCTTGTCTTTAGGGGAAAAGGAGCATATTTATATTAAAGAATTAAAGATTCTGATTTGACTTTAAATAATAGCTTCGTATAAAAAAACAACTTCATCCCCTTGTAGGATAAGGGGTACATTCATTTTGCTTTGATTATAGCCAGAAATTAGATCTCTGCATATCCTATTAAAACCTCAAAAAACTCCTGCCAATTGCTTTTGCTCCCCCACTCATTTTCTTCAATTTTTCTCCTGTTCTGACAGTATTTTGCCCACTGTGCCTTGTTGTCGCCACTTCCCTCGGACCGGGCCAAGTCAGTGCCTCTCTGATAGCGAGCCGGTGGCTGGTCAGAGGATGGTGTCTCGGTCTCTAACGAGTGCATCGCATGCCACGCACACTGTGCCAGAATTTTGCGCTTTTATGGCTCAGGGACCGTCGGTGCGGCCCAGCATCATCGATGGCCCAAAGATTGGAAATGGGAATGGGAATAGGAGACAGCAAACGACGGACCCTGTAAAGGGACTCAGACTGAGACTGCGACTGATACTGGGACTGGGACTGGTCTGCCTTTTTCAGGTTTTTGTTTACATTGACACATTACGATTTGTGTTTGTCTTTGAGATTTTGAGCAAATTTATGGGTTTCTTGAGGTTTCCTGATATCCCAGGCCCCGGGACACGGGACCGGCGAGCGGTGAGTTGGGTTTTGTCCTCGGAGGATTCTTCGTGTTGGCGGTTTCAAGGCAACATTCATGGTCTTGCTGTAGGTGTCGGTGAGGGTGTTGGTGCTTTAGTTATGCTTCTGTTTTAATTTCCAAAAAAAAAAAAAATATTTTATGCGGATTTAACAGTTTATTGTTGCCGGGGTGAGAATTTCACAAACGTGGGAAATCGTACCGAGATTTTCCCACCTTCTGTTTTGCTAGGGATCTTAGGATCCTGGCAGTACACCTGGAAATGGGATTTTCTAGACCCGCTCTGGGTATGTTTGGGGAATTTTAAAAACTTAGAAAAATACGCAAAAGTAATTTGGAGTTTTAAGCGAGAGATTTAGGTAAAAGAGGAACAATTTGGATCAGGGAATATCCCATCCCATGAATACTCATTAGGTGACCATAAAAGATTTGGAAGAGTTTTTTTGCAGAAGTAGCTGAAAATTTACATATTTCTTAAGAGATCTAGATTTTTGGGTTGAATGATCATTAAGAGACCATAAAAGATCTGAAAGGGTTCTTGTTTAATTTTCTGGAAATATTTATATTCCTTAAGAGATCTTTCGTGATCTTCATATAGATTTTTAAATAGATTAAATTTGTGGATAGAGAATATCCGAAAGATCTTTGGGTTTAGTCTTTATTAGAAGACCATAAAAGATCTGAAAGGGTTTTTGCTAAAATGTCTGGAAATATTCATCCATATATCTAAAGAGATCTTTCGTGATCTTCATAAAGGTTTTTATATCGATTAAAATTGTGGGTAGAGAACATCCGAAAGATCTTTGAGTTGAAGGTTCATTAGAAGACCATAAAAGCTCTGAAGGGATTTTGGAAATATTCCTATTTCTTAAGAGATCTTTCGTGATCGTCTAGATAATTTTATATTGAACAAAATTGTGGATTATTAAGGATATATTATCGGAATAACCAAATAAGATTTCTTAGCCATTATCCCATGATAAGCTTAGCCCAAAGACGAGCCCCAGGCGAGTTAAGGAATTGGATAGGTTGATATAAGAAAGGTTTGATTAACCGTATTGATAGAACCCATAGATTATCCCAAGCTGATTAGCAAAAACCGCGAATCCAAACCAGAAATTCCCTCGTCTTCCCAACTCCAAACCCCTCGTCGATTCAGAACCCACTCGTCGAGCCATTGAACCCTCCCATGGGCAATTAAATGCCCCCCTGGAGCCAGAATAATGACAGCTTTAATATGATTACTTATGAATTTCATATTCGGACAAAATGAGAGCGACTAATTCCTCCATTGACCACCTCACCATTGGCTGGGTATTTAAACTAATTTCATTATCTAAATGGGGCTGGAAAAATACGAAACAAAAAAGTATAAATGAATTCACGAAACCCACTCGGCTGTTTGCTGGTTATGACTAAGCTGGCCATGCCCCCCACGGGGAAAGGGGCGTATCAGTGGAGGGGCGTGGCAGTCAATGGAATCAGATGAGATCGGTTCGAGGCGATATTGGCAAGGCCCCCACGCCTTCTTTCGCCGGTTGAGGCTTTTATTCAATGGAACTTAATCAGCATTTAATTAAATGGCCAAAAGCAGAAACAAAAAACTGAACTGAAAAATAAAACCCGATTTTGTTGATTATGTAAATCAATTGAGTGTGGCGAGAGAGATGAGAGCGTTTTGCTGATAAATCTAAAATTCTAAAATCACAAAAAAACGAATTCGCCTTTTTCTGATTTTATTTTCATTTTACATTTACTGCTGTTCTCGTCGTTGTTGCTGGGGCTATTGTTGTCGCTGGTGTTGTTGCTGTTGCTGTTGTTGCTGCTGGTTTGTGGGGCTTTGCTGGTGACAACTTTTTTTATATAATCACCCGGGCCCGGCCCGGACTGGGCCCCGAGTCCGGGCAGTTGTTGTGTTTGTCGACTTTTTTCTCCCATTTTTCTTTTTTTTTTTTTTTTTTTTGCATGTTTATTTCATGACAATGGCAACAAAATCATGTCAACGAGCCTCTTTTTGTGTGTGTGTGTGTGTGTGTGTGTGTGTGTGGGTG
>JBAMCP010002430.1:0-12432 GCA_037075105.1 Lissocephala sabroskyi | reverse complement strand
GCTTACACCTTTAACTGCACTCGCCGGAATTCACGAACCAGCGGCTCTCTTCTTCTTTGTGGTGTAGAGTTGCCACATAAGCTTATCGTTTATCGGAGTTGCCGCGTACATTCAAATTATTCAAATGATGTAAATAAAAAAGAAAAGTTCCACCATTTGCAATAAAAGGGAAAATTATGATTTTTCAAGGTTTTTAAAGGGAAGTTTGGTAAATTAAATAAACAATTTGTGCGGCAGTGAGCAGCTGTGGGCAGTGCAGCTACAGGTGACCGACCTGTCGTCAGCTAACAGGCGTCAACTCTTGTTAGTCGAAAAACAACCCTGATTAACTTTTTCTCTGCCACAATTTAAATTTAAAAACGAAGGCTTAAAAATACCTACGTTATATTTTCCGCGTAATTTTATAATTTAAAATAGAAAAATAAATTATCTATTAAATTATCGAACTATGAATTCGATAGCGCTGCTGTCGATAACAGCAGCCCGCAACCCGCGCGCGCCAACAAGAAATTCAAATTCAAAACCTACTTTTGATTTATTTTCAATCTTTATTGATCTTTTTTGTTTTTATTTGATCGTGTATATAATTTAATGCCGACATTTATGAAGCGTGAAGCATACTTGACCTCATTAATGAACTCATACACAATTTTTAAGGTATTTTTTTGGATTTTTTTCTTGGTTTTTGCTTGGGTAGCTCTGTTGGTGGTAAAGAAAGTCGAAGAAACCAACACTTTCTACAATAGACACATTAAAATTCTAGATTAAATTTGTTTTTCTTTGTAAATATGATTTGAATAAATTTTCTTTCAAGTTGAACTCCATTTTTTTTATCGTTTTCTTTTTATTGTATTTCCATTTTTATTATAACTCTGCAATTGCTAATTTCCTTTACCGTTTTCTAACTCAACTGATTGCCGTGCGCTACAAAACGCTACTCAAACCTAAAGGAGCTGCTGGGGGCGGGGGGATCCAATCCAAGGACTTGAGCGGGGGGCGATCTTAAGTCTTTTTAGCAATTTAAGGGAAACCGATGATTGAAGTGAAATACTGTAAAGAGATTTTCCATTGAGCTTCGCTGCCAGTGTGTGTGTGGGAAGTGGGCGGGGGTGTGTGTAGAGCGCTTTGTACCCGGTTACAATTCTTTATCCTTCATTGACCTTCTTATCTCAAAATAGACAAAAATATATAGAGGTATACATATAAACTAGACTTATACATTCGTGTACTCATGAGTTTTCTTGTGGTTGTTTTTGTATTTTTCTTGGGGGTGTTTTAGAAACGGTGATCCATTGATTTTCTTGTTTTATTATTCGTTATTTAATCCTTAAAGACGACAGAAGTTGAACTTGCACTTTGATTGGTTACCTCGGACTATACAAATCTGGGGGGAGGGAAGTTAAGGAAACTATTGAGGGCGGGGTTATAATTTGGGAATTGGCTTTTCTTTTTTATTGCATAATTCTAATAGTAAATAGTTCTTGTTGTTGTTGTAGTAGTTGTTGTTGTAGTTTAGATATAAGTATTTTATGATCTATGCTGAAACGCTTAACTTGGTAACCGCTTTGTGTTTAATGATTTTTTTTGCTGGCACTACGTTCGTTTTTTTTTTTTAATACAAATTAATTAAATTACAAGTAATACCCATGGGAGAGCAAAAATGACAGTTCTACTGCTCTGTGTATTTTGTTTCTTTCGTTTAACCTTTTTTTTTTGTTATCTCTTTTTTATGGAGGGGGTGAACGCTTAATGGTTCTATCGACAATTTTAGCATTTTTACATCACTTTGTTTTCATCCGTTCATACTTGCGTTTTACAATCTACGTGGGCTGTGGGGGGCGACCGATTGGTTTATAAAAAAAATTCCTGGCCTTCTCTTTGTCGCGCTCTATACATCAATTATCATATAATAGTTTCCTTAGTTTCTTTTAAACCTTTTTTCTTTTGTCCAAAACTAAAATCTCATTCCGCAAACAGTCACATTACATACATATATATAGTCTGGTAAAGATATAGTAAAAAGTCCGGGAGCGATTTGCATCACTACGCACAGACATACATTGATACATCGAGAACGAAGCGAATCTTGAGAACGGAGTACAGTTGCCCCAAAAGTAATCACAATTCGTCTGTCGATTTAGAAACATAAAAAAACTAACATCATTTTCTGTGGCCAGCCGATCTCTCTGGGATCCTGTGTTGCATGTTTCTGTGTGTGGGTTGGGGGGATTCTCAGGACTCGGGCTCGATGAGACCGAGAAAATACAAGAGCCCCATCGATATTAAAGTCAGCGTGGTCACCATTATGAACATAACGATGCTCACACGCCAACATCAGTCCGTGGCTGTTTTGCGCATTATCTTCCTGGCAAAGCCAATGGCCGTATCTCAGAGAATCTCGCAGCATCGACAGTACCTGGGTCGGTGTCCGGTGGTAACCGCTGGCGGGGTTACCGGGGCGAAATACGCATGCACCATAATATTCGGCAAATGATTCTATAAAAAAAATCTTATAATTTCTTTTGGTTTTATTTTTGGCTTATAAATTTACCTTGAGTTTGCGTATCGCTGCTCGGGATATCAACTGGCAGTCAAAGAGTTCGATGCGTTGTAAATTGTGACAGGATACTAAATGCTCGAGCGTACGATCGGTTATCAATGGGCAATTGTCCAGTTCGAGGACGGATAGGCTTTCCGCAGCGCAACTGCCGGCAGTCAATTGGCGAATGCCATCGTCCGTAATGAGCTCACAATGCGATAAAGTCTGGGGGAATTTCAATTAACAGAATCTATATAGCTTATAAGGAATAGATTAAAGACATCTAGAGAGTCAATGGAGAGAGACTAGCAAAGTTGCCAGACCATTACAATCCGCAAAGTTAGAGAGTTCTGATCCGTACTATATATTATATAATATGTATAACCAGATCTGTGGTTAATTATTTGGAAGCAAATTCAAGAGATGCTTGAAGAAATCCTTTCAGAACTTGGTTCCTATTTCCCATATATTCCATATAAAGTCTATATCTTTGATACAATTTATAGATCTTTGAAACAATCTAATACCGAACTCTGTATTTAATGCTAGGATATGGTAATGGTAGATACGGATATGGTGATTAATAAAGAGATCTTAAGTTCCAAGGAACAAGTACAGGATTTCTTGAGTTCTTAGATAGGAATGGATTCTATAGGGAGCATAGTTATCATAGATCTTAAGTTTCATCAATTCCTCGGTATAGGTATCTGAGATAGGATGGTATTCTATAGAGAGTACAACTCAGTTCTTGAGTTCTATGATAGGATGGTATCCTATAGGGAACTCAACTGAAGCCTGAGTTTAGTTACCAAAGATTTATAAAGAGATCTTAAGTTTTATCAATTCCTAGGTATAGGGTCTCTTTAATTCTTAGATAGGTTAGAAGAGATCTTGAGTTTTATAAGTTCCCAGGAATAGGGTTTCTTGAGTTCTTGGAGAGAATAGGATTCTTTAGGGAGCCCAGTTAAGTTATCATCTCATTCCG
This sequence comes from Lissocephala sabroskyi, assembly GCA_037075105.1. Lineage (NCBI taxonomy): Eukaryota > Metazoa > Arthropoda > Insecta > Diptera > Drosophilidae > Lissocephala > Lissocephala sabroskyi. The sequence continues at coordinate 8,908 of JBAMCP010002430.1, read as the reverse complement.
ATTAGTTATAATAGATAAACTCATCAATCCAACTTAAGGGAACTTCAAGGAAAGTAAATTATGTAAGCATACCAATTTCTCTAGACTGGGACAACCGGTGGCCAAGTGTGCTAATGTTAAATCGGTGATTTGACTGCATTCCTCGAGATCCATACGCTCCAAATATTTACAATTGCGTCCCAGGGCCTGGAAACCGATGTCGGTGAAATTGCGACAGCCCGACACCTCCAAGGTGTTCAATTGCTGATTATGCTGCGATAATGCCATTAACGAGAGATCAGTTAATTCGGCGCACTTCGATACGCAGAGTTTCTGTAGTTTAGGACAATTGATGGCGATTTGGCGGATCGACGAGTCGCTTATAGTCTACCAAAAAAACCAGGTATTACATAAGGATCCTTTAAGCATATGAAGGATGTTTGGATACCTCACAGCTGTGTAGATTTAGCACCATTAATTCGGGACAGTATTTGGCCAGGCACGTTATGGCATTGTCGTTAATCAGTTTACAACCTTTGCTGCAGAATTTCTGGAGTTTGACACAACCGCGCGCCAAGGCCTCCACGCCGTACTCGGAGATCATGTGGCACCAGGACACATTGATTTCCAGGAGATTCTACAAATTATAAAGGAGTTAAACAGAATTTGTGGTTGGTGCGGGAAAGAATCTTACGGGACAGCCATCGGATATATATTTAAGGCTGTTGTCGGTTATATTGGAGCAGGAGTCCAAGTTGATGGTTGTCAGTTTGGCGCAATATCTGCTTATGGAGTGTGTTGATATATCTGAGATTTTCTTACATTCCGATAGATCCAAATGTTCTATATTGTGGCAGTGGTTCGCTAGAGTTCTATAACGGAAACCATAATATTATAAAATTGATTGTGTAAATTAGAGAAAACCAAACCTTATAGACTGATCTCCTACGGATTGGCAACCGCGTAGCGAGAGGGATTTTAAGAAACCTCCACATCTCTGCGATATATTCTCAATCACCGGACCCTGAAACCCTCATAAATATCATATACGGTTTGCTTAGTTTCCTTAACTTGGCTTACTTCAATATCACGTTGAAAATCAAACAAGTTGATCTTCTGCCAACTCGAACCGTCCAAGGCCAGCACATTCCAATATTTGCAGACCTAAAAATGGAATCTTTAATCTTTTTCAAGATCTTATAAAGCTGATTCCTTTTACCTGTGCACATCGGCATAAAGACACTACATCCAAATAGGAGAAGACACGTAGAAGTACCTCCTTTGGCAGTTGTTTAATTAGCTCATCGTCCAGTTCTGTGGCGCTTAGGAATGTTTGCTGCAATCATAAACATAAAGATCCATTAAGGAATCGGAATATATATAGTATCGTATATGTCTATTTATATCTTGTCGTTTATCGATTTTGTGTGTTGATTATTCGAAACGGTTTTTAAATTGAACTCAATGGCGACAATGTCTGAGAAAGATTGGGGGGAGGGGGTGGGGGGATTCATCCCACTCCCCGTCAATTGATGAAGAATCCAAATTGCGTGGCCGAAATTAAAAACAAATTGATTAAAGAAACCAAAAAACAGAGACGAAAGAAGAAGCAGGAGAAGAACTCGCCGGGGACAATTCAAGGGCACATGGCAATGGGGTATGGAGATATAGGGGTGTTGATTTTATACAATGAGGACTGAAGAGAATCTTGAGATATTTGGTTATGGAGAGAAATGCTATAGGGATGGAAATTCTAAGAGTTTCTTTGAGGTTTCTATGGTTGAAGTTGGGGAGGTCTTGGGGTAGATTTTTGAAGTCTTTAAAGATCCAAATTCTAGTAAAGTTCTCGCTGAATATACTGAACACCTATAAGATTCCTGGGATTATGTTTTGAAGTATTTAAGGAATCTATTTGGTCAGTTTTATTCCCTCTAGGTATAGACAAATATAAAGTCTTCTAAGCTTGATCTCAAAGATTTGCACAGTTATAAGAATCTCAAGAACTCGGGATCCTGAAGTTGTAACAAAGGAAAGAATTACAGATCGGCTGGGAATTACATGCCTGGAACTGATATAACGATTAGAAAGATTTAAGGTATTTACAATTTAACGGTATTTACGAATCTCTCGAATGAAGGGAGTCCCATAATCACAGATGAATGTTGGCGACAGAACTTGTTTAAGGATTGAGAAAAATGGGGGGGGAGTGGAGCGAACCGAAATGAGAGATTGTCTGGGGATGATTTGAGTTTTCTTTGCTTTTGTTGTTGGTCTTTGTTTTTGGAAGCTTTTGCTTGCTTACGGGTGCTTCTTCGTCCTCGGCCTCGTCATCGGCATCCGCGGTGACATCCTCGTCGTTGGTGGCCGCCTCGTCGGCCACATGACTGCGTCGCCGCCTCAACTTCGTGTTTATAGCCACCGTGCGTTGTTTTTGCTGCTGCTCGGCTATCGAGACCTCCCCAGCGCCAGCAGCGCTGCCCATAGCTGGCGAGGCAGAGGACGAGGACGATGCTGATGATGAGTTGCTGGACATGCTGGTGGCGGTGGCAATGACCGAAACCGGGGCGGCTGTGCCAAAGGTGGCTGTCCGCCAGATGCTGTGACAGATTCCGCTTAAGAGATTCGTGCCGCCGTTGGTGTGATTGTTGTTGTTGTTGGCGGTGGCGGTGGCGCTGGTGGTGGTGGCCGCATGGCCGTTCAGCTGAAGACTGAGCTGGCGGTTGTTGTTCGGCTCGGAGCCGTTGCTGTTGCTGGAGCCGCTGACAGTGGTGCTGTTGGTGTTGGTGCCGCCGCCGCCGCCGCCGCCGCTGGAGCTGCTGAAACTGCCACTGCCGCTGATGCTGCTGCTGCCGCTGGGCGGGCAGAGGAGCTCAATGCTGCCAATGCCGCTGCCGCTGGCGCTTGGGCCGCCGCTGGGGCCGCCAACGCTGCCGCCGACGGCACCGCTGCCGGTGGAGCTGCTGCCGCTGCGCACAAACATCAATGGGCGTTGGGGGAACTCGTTGATCTTGATGGGACGCTCGGTATCTTTATTGTCTTATCACTCACACACAGGCACGGGCGGATGAGTAGTGCGCGCGGTGTGAATGGACGATTAAAATATTCGCAAATTGCGTCTTTGCTTTTTGTCGCTCGCTCTCTTTTGCGCTTTGCGGCCGCCGACCAAAACAAACCGTTTATCGCTTCTTTGTGTTTTAGTTATATCGCTGGCGTTAATCGTTAATCGAATGAGTTGAGTTCTATCGCTTATCGAACTTCTGGCTTAAAACGACTACCCTGGCCCGTGGTTGTCTTCTGGTTGCGCTGCATGCTTTTATCGTTTATCGGTTTTTAGGCCCATCACTGAGGCAGCGGCGACAACTCTGACTGACCGTCTGCCCTGGCAAATTGCTGGGGCTATCGCTGTTGTTGTTGCCTGGCTGCGATTTGTAATCTCCGTTATTTACCGTTTGTTATTCTCTACTGCGTTCTAAGGCCTTCCAGCTGATTTAACCCCAAAACAAATAATGAATTAAACTTGATTCTCTCTCTCTTTCGCGCTCACTCGTTAGCACACGAACAAAATCACTTCCAATTGCCTTAAATTTAAACCAACTTGAACTAGAAATTGTTTAATTTATTGCCTCCCTGGGATTGCTGTTGCTGTTGTTGTTGTTGTTGGTGCTGTAAGTTGGTCGCCTGATATTTGCGTGAGAAAATAGAACGTCAAGAAAGCCAGCAAGAAGAAGAAGAAAAATGAGACAGTTTATAAAATTGACGTAGTACCCAAGTTCCCCATACAAGTTCCCAAGGTTGGCAGCGCTCTTCTTTTTTCTCTTCGCTATCTTTTTTTGGATGTGTGAAATTTTTATTTATGAGTCGCAAAGTGCCTTAAATTGAAAAGCGCACATACAACACGATCAACGGGTGTACAACGAACCCCCCACCCCCTCTACGATCTGGTTTGGTCTATGGGATCCATTTTGAGAGATTTTAATGAAATTCATCAACGGCAATTAAAAAAAAAAAAAAACCCAATCATCGAACGTGCAGTGAATTTCAAGTGGGAAAAAGCGACAACTCGGGAGATCAGCTGTTTTTCCATACGAAGATAAAGGGATCTTTAAAGATCATACAATCCGAATCGCCTCAGCCACTCCTCATTCCTCTTAATTCCCACGCCCTGATAAGAGCTTTAAAAATCCCCCAGACAGGCTGGGCCGGCTGGCTATTTATAGCCGGTATTATCGCCGGTGTTCCCATCCCAGAGAACCTCAGAACACACTTCCTATATATAAAAAATATATATAGTATATATAGAAACCGCAACGTTGGTTGGGTGGAAGGGGATCCGAAATTATCACCAGCCCAACTCGTTGTGCATACAAATTACTGGGTAGAGGGGCTGGGCGGTACGTCTGGGGCAATTATACGCCCATAAAAACCCAATAAGTCGATCGCCAAGGCCGCTTGAGCCTCAAGTGCAAAGATCCGAGTTCCCAACGCACTTAACACAGTTCCCAACATGGAGAACCCATTCGAGTCATTAGCATTGTGATTATCGCACTTAAGGAATGAATAAAATATCAATTGCGAAATTGACAAAGAGAACAAAGTTCAATACTGTGATCCGGAGCAAAACTCGTGGAGGGAATAAATGAAAAACAATTTTCAATGGATAAATCCAAAGAGCATGAAAGCGAGGAGAGGAAAAAAAACGTTGGTTGATTTTAAGGAATTTTTATACAAATTTCTGGAATCGTTATTGGAAATCTTTCTTAATGAAGGCATGGCAAAAATATCATTAATTCTGTAGAATGTAATTTAATTTGTAGTTGGAATAAATCAATTGAAATTCGAATTTTAAATTAAATTGCAATTGGGAATGCGGTTGAAGATCATTAGGGAAGTTAGGGAAATAAGGGAATACCTTAATTTGGAGGATAAGAACAAAAAAAGAACCAATTCCTTTCCCTTAAAAATACTTAAGAGATCGAAGAACTTTAGTTCTCACTTCCTCTCCAAAATTCTGGTTTCTTTAAGAGTTTTTTTTAGATCTCTCAAAGATATCGTAAAATTTCCTTAATCTTCCATCCCTTCCCTCTTTAAAGAGCCTTTCCATTGATCTACCTTGAAATTCAATTCGAATATGTTTATTTTTCGATCCCACCGATCGGTTAGGAAATCTTAATCACAGCGGGAAATGAAAATAAAATAAACCGAGAATGCGGGAAAATCTCTGCTGAATCCGAGCGCGTGCCAAAATTGAGAAGAAAACAAAAAGCAGCTGACATCCGAAATTATCTAATTTATGAGAAGAAAACAAGATTCCCCCGCCCCCTGCCGCGATGCGGTGCATTGACTTTCAATTAAACTTGGCCCCCCACCCCCCTCGGCGAACTCCAGCCGAGCCCACGCAACATGTGGTGTGGGTGGGGGTGGGGGGAAATAAAAACCTTCCCCAACGCACGTTCCGAGAGGTGAAACGAATTAAAAAAAAAATCACCGCCATGCCGAGTAATTTGCTTTGGACAGAGTACATAAACCGCTGCCCCCCCCACCCCCCGTGGAGTCTATATAGCGAGAAGGTGACACGATTTATAATGTCAGCCGATTCAGGTGGGCGGTTGGTCGGTTGGTGGGTTGACCTCGAAAAGTGTTGCGGCCTCCGGAAAGGGGTAAGGGGTAAAAAATCCAATCTATACTAAGAGCGATTACTATATGTGTACCGTTATATGCGATATGGTAGGACCGCAGGGTAAACTGGGGCCGGAAAATGTTTTCCCCGCTGGTGTTTGATGGACTCTTTTTCTTTGTGATTACCTAAGCGGTTCGTCCACTAAAGTGGGGAGCTTGAGAAGTCCCAGCCGGAAGAGCAACCCTCGCGGGGCGCTAAGCAAGCAACAAAAAAGCCTTCGAGGGCTGGAGGAACAGTTTCTTTAAGAGGTTTCGAGAACTCTCAAAGCAGCCCTGGTGGAATACATTGATCAAGTGGTTTACTAAGTCGTCCCAGCGAGGGTGGTTTAAGAACTTCTCAAGCTCCAGAGTTGCCATTTCCGGGTAAATTGGTTTTCTGTTTTCTCCCCGATCTGCGATTGGGGTATGTCAATTTTGAAGAACTTTTCGTGTGGCCCTCGCCGCTCTCGGTGGGTCGGTCTCCTCTGCTTTGGCTGCCTTTTTATGTAAGTCGCTCGTTCGCTTGGACGGGTCGCCTCGGGTCGTCGGGCGGAAGGGGGTGGGGGGAGAGCTGCCCGTGTTCTAATTTGCTCTTCCAGCTGCCAGGCCAGCGGGACAGACGGCCACAGACAGTCGTTTTTCTATATATAGAAAAAGAAAAACTGCACATAAACACCGTTATGTGTGTGGGGCAGGCATAACGGTAAATAGTGCACATGATTGCAGCATGAAACCGTTAGACTTGTCCGCTCGCTCGCAAGGCCACAAGGTCAACCGAAAAAAAACTGGGTCAGCTGTGCACTTGTGCCTCTCACGTGTGTGGATGTGTGTGTGTGTGCGTGGGTGTTAAAGGCACTGCGAGGGGGTGGGGTAGGTAAATATTATCATTTGACGGGGGAGTCTCGACGGCGTGCTCGTTTTTTGTTGATTTTATGCGAAAAACGTAAATTTCACATAAACAAGCAAATTTATCAAGCAACCCCCGCCCTTTTTTTCCGTCACAGCGAGCGGGGGTGGGGGGCGCCCAAGAACAGCTGATGTCAAAGCAAATTGCTCACACATACAACGAGAATTATTGGCTGGCCTTTTGTCTTCTTTCCCTTTCAATTTCGCCCGAGAAGACAACGTAACGCGGGTAACGGGTTTTCAAAAAGAACTGCAACACCAACGCAAAAGGGAAAAGGCAATAACACACACACACACACGCGGGGCCCCCCACTGCACTTCGTGTGATTGGTCAAAAAAAAAAAAAGGGTGAGCAACAACAACAGCAACAATAATCAATTTGGCTGTTGGGCAAATTCTTTTACACTTTTAATACATTTGAATTCTTGCACTGAGCCTGGAATTTGTCGTAATAGAAAAATTTAGAGAAGGAAAAAAAAACGACGCGCTTGGAAACTTGACGAGAATATAACGGAACCGCGACGACAGCGACAGCGACAACATCGATAACAACAGAGCCAGAGATTGAGAATGACTGCAGACAGAGCCAACAGCAGTGGCCGAGCGCAGCCAGCGCAGCGCGCACATAGGCCGAGGGGGGCAGGGGGGGAGACTGCCATTCAAACGATGCGGAACGATGAACGGCACGAACGAGAGCACGAACTCACACACACACACACACACACGCGCGCATGCAGAGGCAAATGCACATGCAGCGCTGCGTGGGCTCTCTTTCCGATTGGTTGAGTGTGGTGTGGTCTAGGGTTGCCAGACGGCTGCAATTGCTGGCGTCAGCTGTTTTCGTTTGTTTTGCTCTCGAGACCTTGGGGACAAGAAAAACAGAAACCAAGCGATTCTAAAAAAAAAGTAAACCTAGGCCGCCGCCGCCTTTAAGCGGAATTAAAACAGCTGGCGGGCTGGGCAGGCCTAGGAATGCCAATCAGAACCGGGAAGTAATTGCCGTTTGGTATTTCTGGAATCGAGTTATTTTAAAATGTTAATAACCTTTCCGTTTTTGGTGCGCGAATCGAAACCAGTTCACAGGCAGGCCCACCCGGCTTACGGCTCCTTTAATTCCCCCCCCCCACCCCCTCCTCACACACACAGAGACAAGCGTCGCCCACACAGACACTCGGCTGCCTTTGGAAGTTTTCCGTTTTGGGTAAACAAACTTGAAGAATGCGAAATCAAGAACTTCTGACATTGGTCATTAACAGGATTTCACGACGGGGGTCGGGGGTAACCTCTCAATGAGTTTATTGCCCTGTGAACGGCTTTTGTGGGCTGCCCAGGAGGTGGGGGGGTTAGGGATCTCCACTTACACTTTTAGAAGCGTAAATAACCCGCGCGAGACAACAAAGGTGAGCGAGAGAGAGAGAGAGATAAAAAAAAATGCAACAAGCTCACTTCCCCCACTGCTCCCCTCCCCCATCCACAAGCCAGACAACAAAGAAACACAGACAGCGCAAGAAGTGCGGGCTGGAGTGGGAGGTGGGAAGGGGAAGGGGTCTGCTGGTTGGCTGTCTGGAGCTGCTGCCGCTGTCTGTGTGTGGGTGCTGCGCGCAAATAAAAGAGCAGCCATGTAAACAGTCACACACACACACACACACACACTCGTGGATTTTAAATGGACAATGGCGAGAAGGCCAGGAAGCAACGGTTTGTTGTTGGTTTTTTTTATTGCTTTGATTATAGACCGACCGCACACAGAAACACCCTGTGCGTGTATAAAATTGCAGGCCCGAAGACAAAGTAAACCTCCCCCGCCCCCTGAATATTTCCTGCAGACTTTTGTTGCTGCTGCTGAAGAGGTCAGCGGATAAGGTGACCTGTCTGGATTGACAGCCCCCCCACCCTCTCCTCTCCTTTTGTACTCACGTCGAATTCGAATCGATGCTGATGGCTGCTCCTTGCCGTATTTGTCATTGCTCTTGCTCCGTTTTTGTGTTGTTGTTGTTGGTTTTATAAATTGCAAGGAATTTCCCCCCGCGTACGGTATAAAATTCACCCAATTCGTTTGTTTTGGGAAATTTTTAAAATTGCCCAAATGGCGCAGATAAAAAAACATAAGCAACTTTACGCGCCTGCTTTGGATTTATTATTAATTTGCGCACTTCCAAAACCATAATGGTTTGGTTTTTATCTCTATTTCATTTTCTTTAGAAACTGTTGCTATCGGAGAGGGCCAATTTACTTTCTAATGCGTAAATAAATTGCATTTCATTTTTTTTTCAGCTGCTTCTTCTTCCTTCGGCTCTTCTATTTACTCGCACTTTTTCTTCTTTCTCACAGCCGACGCTCGCGCACGCACACACACACACACACGCAG
>JBAMCP010002428.1:0-12441 GCA_037075105.1 Lissocephala sabroskyi | reverse complement strand
AGTGGCTCCGGCGTCGACGCCCTCCTTGTTTTTCGTGGATAATTTTACGGCTTTTTAGCCAGCAATTTTTATAGCTCTACTCGGAGGTGGGGGGTGTGTGTTTTTTATCGACTTCCACATGCAAATTTGTGTTTGGTTTTTTTTGAATACCTCTAAAGATAATTGAACGGGGCAATCACCGCGCGCGGACAAGAAAGCGAAATGATTAGTGCCTCCAGGCAGCCTAAACGGGAGGGGAACTTGCATATAAAAAGCAAGGAAATTTGTGTAGAAAATTAAGGAAAATAAACTGTTGAGTTTGGCTAATTGAAAGGGAAAATTTTTCTTGAGGGATTTCCATTTTTTAGCGATTCTGGGAAGGAATTTTTAGGAGGCATTTACTTTCTTCTAAGTGTGATTAATAAATTTATAAGAATTTGGAATTTATACAGATTTATTTGGGTTTTTTTTGGGCTTGCTCTCTGTCCTTTTTGAGGGGTCCACATGGAGGAGAAATTAATTCCAATTTATTAGAATTTAATATGTAAAAGGTTGTGGTTTTTTTTGTCTTTAGAGTGGCTGCTTTCGAGGGTTCAAAATCCCGAAAATATAAAAGAAATGTTGCAGAAAATCTTTGAAAATATAAAAAAAGAAATTTGTAGTAATTTTTAAATTTCTTCATAAAGTAATTTCCTCTCAGATATCCAATCAATCTTGGGCAGATTTAATCTTCATAAGAAATCTTTTTTGTAAGATCTTCTTGGTGATTAGAATATAAACGAGATTTCCCTTTTTTCCTTAATCTCGGAGATTTCATAAGAAGTACATAAAAATCTTGATCTCTTCGTCTGCCCCAAGGTCAAAAGACGTTGCCTCTGAGCGGCTTGATGCTTATTTATTTTGGACCCTTCATAATGAGCATGGGAGTCAATCAAGCGGCTCTTGTAATCCACCAGATATTTATAAATGTGATTCTAATTGCCGGCCATTTGTTTTTGCTCGTTTCAGGTTCGTGCCAGCGCAGCGACTCGGCCGATTTGATGCCCATTTCAGGGTAAGTCAAGATCTCTTCGTGGTGTGTGGGCTGTGTGGGGTTTAACCAAAGAACCCAAGACAAAAGTCTCATCAGATCACTGATTTGGGGGGCAGGCAAATCAAGGATATGTGGAAAAGAAATTGACCAAATTTGTGTATTTGGTAGACTCGAAAGCGATTGATCGACCGGCTGGTCAGATAACTGGGGACGGGGAGCTGTTGGCCAGCAGCCCACGCCGATCTCATCATGGTTAATGGCTTTTTTGCGTTTCATTGAAGAAATCAGTTAACAACGAACGAGCCGAGCTGGGCGGCCAAGAGAGAAGGAGAAAAATTGCGGCGATTGGCGGGGCTTTTGTTTTTTCTCTTTTCTCTTTTGAACTGACAATTTGGCAGATCGTTGAAAGTGAAATGTGTGAAAATGGCTAATTAAAATGTGAAGACAGCCTCGCACTTGTCGGCCATCCCGCATTTCCCTCCGCTTATTATGAAAATTTGATGGGCGCGACGACGACGACGACGATTTCCTTTTATTGAGTGATTTTTCATCTCGCCCGACGCTTCAATTATCAAATCTCCGTTTCTCTGTCTCTTTCTCACTAATTTCGAGTGTAATTTGTTTTAATGTTTGTTTTTTTTCGGCGGTTTTATTCATCGCACGTAGAAGTAATTGCGTTTCAAGTTTGTTGCCTGAGTCTTTTGTTTTTAATTTGCCGCGAACTGGAAGCATTTCGAGGCGACTGCTGGCCCACAAACCCAATTAAGAACCGAAAGTCGCCGCTTAACAAATCACCATTTTTTTTAATTTTTAACCCCTTGCGCCCTCCCTCCCTGGAGACACCTAAACTTGAACTTCTTCACAAAGAAAGGTTAAAAAATCGTTTGGGAGAACCTCCAACATAATTTGCATATAAAATTAAAATCGAACACTAATCCATTCGATTTACAACATCCTCGGTATTCAATTTCTGTGGGTCACCGGCCCCTCCCCTCTCGCCCAGCCAGTTGCCGGGTCGTCGGCGAGCCCACAGAAATTTTTAGCACAGATTCCGAAACTGGTTTGTTCCACCGACCAAAAGTTATGCGATTGCAAAAGCAACTTCGAGAATTTCCACTGAGAATTACTAATTTTCTGAAATACGAACTTCGATTAGTCGCGCGTTTCTCGACTAAAACCCCAAACGAGGCTCTTTTGTCCGGCAAGAATGCTCAGAAGTTCGAACCTCCCGGAATCGGGGTCGCCTGCATAACTCAGCGTGTGGCTGACGGAATTTCTTATCGAATCCGATTTTTATAGCCAATCGAAGTTTTAATTTCTTGCGTTGAACGCTTTGATCGCTGCGGTGCCTGTACTCCCCCAAGAAACCTCGGGAATCTTATGAAAAGAGTTAGTTTTTCTATCTGGAGTCTTTAGTTTTATCATCATTTAATTATATTATTCAAAATTGGGATGGTTAATGGTTGGTATAATTTTTGTTGGGAACGGATTAACCGGAATATGAGAAAGATCTTCTGTGTCTTTTCTCTGTCTTCAGCGGTTCTCTTTCCTTACCTAAACCCTTAGGAATACTTAGAAGAGAATTTAAAAGAGCCGATTTTAAATATGAGAGAGATCTTCTGTGTGTTTTTTCTGTCTTCAGCGGAATGACTTCCCTTACCTAAACCTTAAGGAATACTTAGAAGAGAATTAGAAAGATCCGATTTTAAAGACTGAGGTGGAAAGAGAATGAAAAACAGCTCCTGAAATTCTGTTATTCGTTTTTGCATTTATGATCAAAGAAGGGAAGACTTTTTTCAGCCCCGAAGAATCTTATCGTCTTTTAGAATCTTAAACGTATTTATAATTCTCACTCAGCAATTCGTCCATTTGTTATATTTTTTAATGGTGTCTTTCAATTAATTGAAGGTCGAATTTCTTATGCAACAAATTGTGACCCCTTCCCGCGCACATCTCCTGCGATTGTCAGTCATTCCAATTAGTAGATCCCAAATTTGTTATTCCCACACAAAAACTCTCCTATCGGATTTGCATATCAAATTGCAGCAGCGAATTCCATTCGACTTTCGTCTGCTGCCAGAGGAATGCCAATTAGCACGTCTCCCGTGCGAGTCTCTTCGATTCTCAGGTCGTCACTTGAAATATAAAATTATTATTAATTTTGCTGTCTATTGTTGTGGCGGCTTTGGCGGCGCAATAACCCAACCGCCTTGCCTGGAGTTTGATCTTTGTTATTTGGCTCGTTATGTCGGTTGCTCTGCGGTTGCATTGAAAACAAAAGTGAGTGGCTGTGGGGGAAGGCTGGCGGCTGTTCTCGCTCTTTGGTATCTGCCAGATATTCAATCTTCGTCTTGAAATTCATTCGTCAAACGTGTTTTATGGAGGCCCGCGGAGTGCTCAGTACTCAGTTGGCCCGCTGGCTGTACTCGTTCAATTTGCGGTCTCTCCAGTCACGACATCGACGACAATCCAAGGTCGCATTCTTAGGCTCTGACGCAGGCGGCCGCAGTGCATTTCATATCCAGAAATCTCAGCTGAACTCCTTGGCGCGTATGCGTAATTTCGAAAGCCTAATTAAAATGTGCGGGCATCCGCCGCACCCGCCGATCCCATCTGCGCCTAATTTATGATGGAAGCCTAGCCAAAAAGTCACGATCTCTGGGGCGAGTCCGTGCCGCTGATCTTAACTTCCCGCTTCCCAGAACAGCTGCAGCGAGCAGGAGTTGGGGGCCCGGCAGCCGTGTAAATGAAATTTTAGGTTTGAAATCTTGAAAACAAATTAATTTAATTTCGCCGCCGACGGCGGACATTCCAGCTTCATTTTTTGTGGGCCGTCCCTCCGTCTGTCCCTCCGTCCGTGTGTGCGGTTCGACAGGTAAAGAAAATAACTTAAACTTTTACTTTCACTGGCAATTTGCCTGAAACGCGAAAGGGGCAACGAGCCGCGCCGAGCCGAGCCGCCCGCTCGATTTGCATTACCGGCCGGCGGTGGAGGAGGCTCGCGGCATCTTTGCCTCTTTTATGGTCCGGGAGTGCGAGTCTCGGCCCGCTCAGTCGGCCTGTCCAATTCATTTGCCATATCAGACGGCAATTTTGCTGCATTGTTTTTTCTGTGTTGCTTCGGTTAGTTTAATTTCATTTTCACAATAACACAAAACAATTGTTTTGTTGTTTTGTTTTCTTGTTGTTGTTGGCGTTGCATCTTCGCGTCGCGTCACACGTGTTTGCCACATCGGAGTGGGCACCGAGCGACCTGCAATTTAATCGTCAACCAAAAGATCAGCGAAAAGTTAATGACGAGCATTTGACAAAAGCAACCAGCCTGTGTGTGTTTGTGTGTGTGTGCGGCGTGTGTGTGGTTAATTGTGGTGCCATTTCTATGCCGATACTCTTATTAAAAGCATGTGGGAGTTGGCAGGGTTGCCAGATTAATAAAAAATGGCGTTGCTTTAAAGTTCCTAAAGAGAAGTTAGGGTATTTCTAGAGGTTTTTAAATTCTATTGAAATTTGGCTTCTTTTTCTGTAGGGTTCTATCGGTGATAAGAAAATCGGATTGAAATTGTGTTAGGGTTGTCGATTTGTGATTCTTAAATAATTTATTTGGTCTCTATCAGAAGTCCCAAACAGGAACTTTGAGTCCATCTCAGCCAAAGTTTCTTTCGCAGTTTGTTTCCTTTAACAATTTTGTTTAGTTAAATTTTGTTTGATTAAATCAGTTCTTAAGCATTTATAAGAAAATCAGTTTTAAATTATCATTGAACTGTCGATTTGTCATTCTTAAGCAATTGATTTGGTCTCCATTAGAAGTGCCGAACAGGAAACCGTCTCAGCCTAAGTTTCTCTCGCAGTTTCTTTTCCTAAACAATTCTGTTTACCATTCCTTTAAATTTCTTAAATATTGTTAATTAAGCTTGGAGACACTTTACAGTCTTTCCAAGCTTCTCTTTCTTAACTTTCCTTAAGTTTTCTACTTCGATATTTAGAGAACAACTCTTAATCTCAGCTTGCCGTTTTTTTCATTCATAAAAAGGCGATTCAGGGGAAAATCTTGAAGGTGAAACGAAGACGTTAAAAAGCAATTAGAGCCCTGGCGATAAATCGATCATTGCGCCCTCCAAAAAACCCTCCAACTCAAACAAACAAACCCCACAAAACTTACAGATCTTAACGAAGTTAATAAAAAGTGTATAGAGAATTCTTCGTTTTGGTTGCTTCGCATTTCTTGTGTCGGTTTGGCGTCGTCATTGCGGGTTGTCTTCTGCAATTTTTCGCAAAGTCGACAGGGAAAATTTGTTGTTTTCCTGCCTCTTTAGGCGGCGATCGACGGGGGAATGCAATTTCGTCAATGGACCGCCAGTTGAAGTTGACAGCGGCTTCTTCGATTTGGCGAAAGTTTTTTTCGGGGGCCCATCGAGGGAAGAGATTTTTATTTGGCAGTTTCCTCTATAAATCTGAAGTTCCCAGCATCCGATCTTCGATAACTTCCCCGATCCCCGAGCCGAGCTTAATCAATTCAACGAAAGAAGTAGAAATTTTTGAAATTTTTTTCCCTTGTCACAGAAAAAAGGCAAAGACCTCGATCACCAGCAAAATAGAAGAAACAAGAAGAAAATTAAATGGCTAAAATATTTAAATTGCCACCACACACCGGCTTCATAGTTAAGACAAAATAAACAAGCCTCCTCCAGGCGGTGGGCGGGGCTGCGCGTTGGCGACAAACCAGCAGATTCGATGGCCCGTGGCCACAATTTTTAGCCACCTCAGCAGCAGCCACCGTCGATGGCTCTTCGCGGCGCTTGTGCAGCCGTTTGTGCAAGCAAAGAATTCGATTCTCCGTCTCCCTTTTTCCTCTTTCTGGGCGCCTATGGTCTTGATTACTAATGAGTTCACTTTGGCGTAGTTTGTGTCGCGGGCAGGAGGCGGCCTGATTTATGGGTTTTATTTATGGAAAATATCTGTTCGGGTAGAAATTGAAAATTTTTACTTTGAATATCAAATTTATAGCGCTCGACGGGGCCACCGCCACTGCCGGCAGCTCTTTGCCTGATGGAATTTTAATTCGATTTTACGAGCCAAGAACACGGCCAGCCTAATGGCCCAACAAACTGACACTGAACTTTGAAGCGGATCAAGTAAAAGTGTGGATGGTAATGCCACCACCCCGAGCACTTAATGGAGTTGTTGGGAAAGATCAGAAAAAGGTAGATGAAGAAGAGGAATTGGCTGGGCTGGGGAGAAGAAGTTGAAGGAGTGTTCTTTGGTTTTCATTATCTTTCTTAAAAAGAGATCTGAAAGAACTTATTTTATGTGCTAGATAGGAGGAGTCTGGCTAGATTCCTTGGGAGTTTGGTTAATCCAAAGCTTCCTTTACTTCAAAACGGTGCTTGAAGGGGTTTACTTCTTTTTGCAGATTCTAAAAAAAGCCACTACCTCGTTTATTAACATCAGATTTGTGCTCTAATATAGATATTAATATAGATATTAGATCTTAATATATCTAAAAGATCCTATTTTATATGCTAGGCTAGGTTCCTTGAGAGTTTGGTTAACCCAAAGCTTCCTTTACTTCTCTTTGTAGACCCCAAAAAAGCCACTACTTCCTCAATTATTATACAGATTTGTGCTCAATAAGTAAACTCAAATTGACTCTCATAAGATTCCCATAAATTTCAAATACTAAAGTTTCTGGAACTCCTAAGAAACTCTCTAAATCAAAGACGTCAAATTCTTAAAGATCAACTTCTCTATCCCTTGTTGGATTTCTTTAGATTACAGCAATTCCGAACCTCAAAACTCGGAACGGTCCCACTTTCTCAATTAGTCTTTTCAATTGATTATAGCACTCCCTGGGGGCTGGTGCGGGTCCCCAACTGTGAGTTGCCCTTTATTGATCTTTGAATCAACAAACCGAAGTAGCGTTTCAATTTCGCTGACCGCTTCTCCTACTTTAATTGTAATTCAAATTGGCCATCGGTTTGAACTTCGTCACGCGTGAGTTGTGTGTTTTCTTAGCTTCGCTGACAGCTGAAATTTCCAAAAAAAAAAAGTTAAATAACCCAAAAAAACACTTGCCCTCGGGGCAGCCAGGCAGCCAGTCAGCTCGGTTGTCACATTTCAATATTGAAAGATGCAAGATAAACACTCGGCGATAAGAGAGCGCGAGCCGCGGCCAGTGAGAGTGACGAGTTGGTTAGCCAAAGAAGATCGGAAATAGGAAAGAAAGTTGTGGACAAAGAAACAATTTCACGCCCAAAGAAAAAAAAGAGATGCCCTTGTTTGCTTTCCAAGACGACGACAACAGCAATGGAGGGGGCGGCAGAAGGGGCGGTGGAGGCGGCAGCCGCCACGTTGCACGCTTGAACGCGGCCCAGTTAGAATTTCATGGTGGCTACAAAAGACTCAGGCAACGAACTTGCCAGCCAGACGAGGTGCACCGCATTCTTCTGAGGCTCAGCCAAGGTTGCTTCCACCCAGAGTATCGCTTACCAGATGCACTTGCCCAACTGTCCAACTGTGCAGGTAATCGTCTGTCCATCGGCGTTCTGTCTGCGCAAATGCCCAACTATGTGAATTAACAATTTTTCGAGTGCCCATCTGTCCAACTGTGCAGGTAGTCGGCTGTCCGTCTCTTTCTTCGTTTTGTCTCATGAACTGCCAATTGTGCGAGTGCCCGTCTGTCCAACTGTGCAGGTTCTTCGGCTATTGGCGTTCTGTCTGTCTTCTGAGCTGCCAATTTGGCGAGTGCCCGTCTGTCCAACTGTGCAACTGGCTGTCCGTCTAACTGCCCAGCTATCAGCGTCTCTACGGGTGTCTCACCAACTGTGCAACTGTCCGTCTTGGCGGTTATCAGTGGGCTTGTCTGACTGCCCAACTGCGTTTAATTACTTTGCAAATTTATGCAAAAAACTATTAAGAACGAGGCCGTCGGCTGGCAGCCGCTGACCGGCAGCTGGGTTAAAGTTTATGGACGGACACTCGGCATTGAGAAGCCACAGCTGCCCGCTGCACTCTGCCCAACTGCCCAGGCTAAATTTTCTAATCGTTTGTCTTCTTTTCTTTGCAGAGACTTCCCCGAGGCGATAATCCGATAATCCGGAACCTGTCGTGCCTCCAGCAACTGTTGGCCTTCTTTTTTCTGGCCCGCATTTAATTTTGTCTTTCGGGTTACGTGAAAAGAAAGTCAACGCAGCCACGCATTGTCGGCTGCCAGATTCTGCCAACGAAAGTCAAAGTTGCCGGGCAGTTCAACGTCCCGTCGCTCCGCAGTCTCAGCCTCAGTCTCGGCCATTTAGAAAGTGAATTTCCAGACTGCAGTTAGTGCGTCAAAAAAAACTGGATCGACTGCAGCGGAAAGTGGGCTGGCGACGACTTTAAAGTCTTTCAGTTTTTCGGGGGCGACCAAGCGGCCAGACGACCGACCGGCCAACCAGTTCAGTCAACGTGGCGGTTACACCGGCAACCCTGGCAACCATGGAGGCCGAGGAGATCACAAAGCTCGTCGACGGCGTCTATCGGGTGAGTTCTCCCCACAAAATTGCTATAATTTCCTGGCGGCTAATTACGAACTCGGCGATCTGGGCGGCCGGCGTGTCATTTGTTATGCAATCGGGGGGAATCGATGCGTCTTAAGGTCGCCGGCGAGAGGTGGAATTTTGTGGCCCACCGTCGACTTCTTTTGAAAGTGAATGAGGCAAGCCACCGAATTTGGTCACGACAACGTTGTCGTCTGTCGTCTGTCGTCCGTCGCCCAGGCAGGCAGCTCGCTGTGAGTTTGGCAAGTTTTTCAGGCAGCCTCTTCTGCCCCGGGCGTTGGCATGTTGCACGGCCAGGCAGCGGCGCTGGTGGTGCATCTATTTCATTTTGAGCTTATGTAATTTTTCCTTCAGCGGGTTTTTTCACAGTTGCCACAAAATGTTGCAACCTGTTGTTGTTTGTTTGCCGCAGCTGCCTGCGGTTTGACAGTTGCGGAAACTCTGCAGCCACCAGACCCGCCCGTCATTTGCAAATTCAATTAACCAGCGAAACAGAAAACTAAGGAAACGAACTTGATTTCCCCAAGAATTCAACGCCCGTTTGTCCCATCAATCAAATTCCACTTCCTCGTCAACTTTTAAGCCGTCGTGATTAATTTGGCCTTTCGATTGGTCGACTTCTGAGTGGCCTGGGGATTTATCATTCGTTTGTTTTGATTTCAAACTCGATTGAGGATCAGCGGCCACTCAAGTCTGAGGTGTGGGGAGCTTTTTTCCCTCGAGCGGCTCCGCGCCCCTCAACCTTCTCTCATGATCTAATTAAAGCCATGCGGCATTTCGTGGCCTTTCTAAATCGCTGGGCCATTTAACTGTTGGCCTAAACTAATTTCCATATTAAACGCTCTTTTAGAACCCCAAAGATCTGGCAGATTTGCCAAAGGCCAAAGAACTCAATTTGATCTCTTCAGCGTTCCGGCCACGCCTTTCAAATTCTCTAGCTGCTCGCGTTTCCAAATTTCAAGAGGCGTTTGCGGGCCGACTGCATTTTGTTTGGCAATTAGAAAAGCGGCTTAGCGAGGCCGACCAACGTCCACTTAACCCAAAACTAATGGAGCCGCACGGCTGACTGCGCTGGGCCGCGGGCTTGCCTCTAATCGGCGCCTGGCATACATAAATCTACACACAGTTCCCACTTCAAGGGGCCGGCTGGGTGAGCCTGGCCAGCGGACACACCCAGCAAGAGAGCAACCGAAACGCCAGAGAATGCTGGTGGGCAACCACAAACCGCAATTATGCCAATTAGAAAACTACAACTGGCCAGGGAGGGGCGGCTCTGTGGCATGCAACAGGTTCGTTTTGCCCCGCTGACTAAACTGGTGACAAAACTCTGGCCGAGGCGTTGAGGCGCAAATTCGAATTCGCGTGACTGCGACTCCCGCAAAAGAACCACACACAAAAATCCGTCTAGGGCTTCCCAGCGGCTGGCCCACTTCCATTTGCGAGACAATTCCATGGACGCCTAGGCAGCCCCACAACTGCCCGGCTGGCGAATTTTAATTCATTTTCCTCATCCCAACCGACCGCCCACCTTCTTTCTTGTACTTTCAACGAGTCGCACCTTTGGGCGCCGTTTGCGTGCCTCGCCAGCGGCTTCGTCATCGTCAACGTCCCACTTGTGCATCATGTGCGCCATGCTGGGTTGACTTTGAAAGGCTTCCTCCCGCCGCCGGCCTGCCTTCTTGTCAGCTGGATTTTTTTGTGTGGTCGGCGGCCTGCAAACTCCTGGGACCACAAAAAGTGCAATTGGCCCAGCGACCGCAAAATGAAATCAATAGAAAAAACTGCCCAAAACAATTAACATTCGTTAATCCAATAAGCAGACCCCCAGGCAGGGGGGCAAATGCACTTGACGGCGGGCACGTCTGACCGCTTTGAGGTTGGCTTTGGTCAAGTAAATCATCTAAAACCGTCAACCTGCCCCCCCGACCCGCTCACTGGTCTAGCCGAGGCGTTCGAGCCGAACGACCTTGAGGGGCGGCTTTGATAGATTCGTCGTCGTTTTAGATTCCCACGCTGCGTCTTGGCGTTTTTTTGCCAAACAAATAAAATGGAAAAAATACTCGACCAATTGCTCGAAATATTTGGCAGTTCGCTGCTAATTGCTGACTGCTGGCCAACTCAGTAACCAGCTTTTGTCCAAGTGATTAAAAAATAAAGAAGCGCTCGTGTCTTTGAGAAGAAATGACCTCATGGGCGGATAACAGTAACTTCGCTTTGTGGCCGCCATTTGCTAAATGGCCGCCATTGTGGCGGAGGATTGCAAGTACAGTCGCGTGCAAAGGTTTCTCGTGTTTATGGCCTACGAAAAGTGATGTCATGAGGGCTTCCGTCGCCCCCAACTCCCGGCCACGACTCACGTCAGCTTTGGCCCAGCCTCTCGGGTTTTGTATTCAAATTTGCTGCGCGCTCGTTAATTGATTGCCGTTTGAGTCATTCAAATGCTTTTCTCATTGATTTTGTTAATAAACAATTAGCAATTATCACAGCGCATTACATCATTTGCATTTATAAATATAACTTTTCATTTTCCATCACTCAAGTAAAAGTGCCTCTTTGTCATAGATCACTCTAAAGGGGCAGGAGGGGAAGGGGACTCCCCCCCAGCTAATGATGCATTTCCACAGTAATTTTGTCGCCGGTTATACAACGACTTTTACCCAGAGCCGCGGATCCATTAAATCCCTCCATATATCATCATAATCTGAAGAAATTTAATGATCTTTCTCTTTCTTTTGGGCAGAATATTTTGGACAAATTCAATCCCGGGGCAAGGCAGCTGATAGCCGCGGGCAAAGGCTACCTGAAGGCGTTGCATGGTCAGTAGAATTGTAAAATGAAAATTGCTAAATACCGTTACTAACAACCACCAGCCCAGTCACAATCTCCGCAACATGCCGACTAATTTGGAATGCATTTTTTTTCTCTTTTTTTCTCCTTCTTTGCCGCTGCCGGTTCCATGCAACAGGTGCCGCAACCGCCTCGCGTCTATTCAATGAGGCATTGGCAAAGATTGCAATGAACGCCCAACAGAGCGGAACGGGCGATATTGGTAGGTTCCCAAATGGATGATATATTTTTTACCCAAAATTAAATTCTCTGCTCTTTTAGGTTCTGCTTTGATGAGCGTGGTAAATGTCAACAAGGATATTCAAGATCAGCAAATGAATATTGTGAGTATTATCATAGGGAAATTGTAGGAAGTCTTTAAGAAGCCCTGGGAATGGTTGGAAGAACATCTGAAACAATAAGTCAACTTTTCTGATATTAAATTTGAAGGAATTTATTGGGAAATAGGAAGGAAAGAATAAGAACAGCCCAATTATTCTTTCTACTCCAATAAATGGAGCTTAAGTTCCTTAAAGATCTTACCGATGGTATCAAATTTGATGGAATTTATTGAGAAAGACGAAGCAAAGAAAAATAACCACCCAATTATTCTTAGGGCTCACGAGAAAGCTTTCTGCTCCAATTCTTTGAGCTTAGATTCCTTTAAGACCTTATCGATGGTATTAAATTTGAAGAAATAAATTGGGAAAGAGAGAGCAAAGAAAGAAAGAAAAAGAACCACCCAATTATTCTAAGGTTTCACGAGAAAGCTTGCTATTCCAATTCTTTGAGTTTAAGTTCCTTTTAGACCTTATCGATGGTATTCGAAATTCGTAAATCGAGGATAACAACAATTCCGGAACATCCAGGAGTCCAGAATTATAAGACTCCAAGAATCCAAAGATTATCAAGTAATCCTCCTATGTATAAGCCTATTCCAATTCTTATACATATATTTTATATCTTCCTTTATAATTGTCCAACTTGAAGAACTTTCAGTTAACATTTCTGATCTCCCTTTTCATCTGATTCCTTTGCAGCTCAAAGCATTCTATGTGGATTTATTGGTGC
>JBAMCP010002427.1:0-12455 GCA_037075105.1 Lissocephala sabroskyi | reverse complement strand
TGAGATCGCAGCAGCCACCGAACCGTTCCTGGGGTCATGCTCCGCTCTTTTATAATCTGTGATGGGTGCGTGTCGACCACCAAAGCAGCCTGCGCCAGTCTCTTTTGGCACCCTTGAATATTTTTCACCAGATAATGGCTGTCTTCAAGGTGATCGCGGGCAGACTGCGAGAGTGCGCTGAGAAATTTGTGTAGTTCCCCAAACCAGGCTTCTATGTCGTCTAAAGAGATTTCCCTGGGGGCAGCCCCATTCTTTACCCGCGCCTGATAATGCCGCCATTCACTCAGCTCGTTGATGACTCGCAATTCCAGACCATTGTAAATACCCAGCGCATTATGCACAAAAGCTTGTAATGTGGTCTTTTGATTAGCAATTGGGGATTTCAGTGCCTCAATGAGCCGCTGATACGCGAACTCTAAGTCCGCGAAGATTGCTGCTCTTCGTTCCATGCTTTTTACGCGACTGATTCCAGTCGGCGCCGACACTGGTCTTATATTGTTTCACACAATCTCTCAATAGTAAAATTTCTGACGAATCAAATGATTAGAGTTTTTTTCCTGCGTAAGCCGATAAGAAAGAGCTCATTCTTAGAAATCCGATTGCTGCGTCAATCGTGTAGCTGGGAAGCCACGTGGGTTTATATATTACAATTTTTTTCACAAAAACGCAAAGTTCGACCGCAGGCCCAGGACCTAAAGGACTGTCGTTTTGCCAATTAACGCAGACCGCAATCTCACGTACATCGGCTGGGGGAGCCAGTGACAGTTTTTTGGGGTGTATGTCTCTTTTTTTACAACCCACTAGGGCTGCGCCGTATCAGTCGTTAAAATTCTTGTCATAATTTCGCTTATGTGCGTTTAGCCGACGATCCTGCGAATGAGATTTTTATCCGAACTCGCGAAATATTTACGGTCGACGGGCGGGCAACGTGTTCTGTGCTTCACCAAAGCGCCAATTATTTTAAATTGTACGGGTGTAGGTGTGTGTGTGTGAAGAAAAATGGCGTCGGCAGGCAGACAGTGCAGGTGCCAGGAATCTGGAGAACAATTTTAATTTATTTTTGCGATTTCCATGCGTGGTTGGCTGGGTGGGCAGCAGGGCGGGCAGGTCTCTCGCTTTGCCCTTGCCCTTTAAAAAAGATCTTTGACAATTATTATAGCCATACCACAGAATACATTTGATGGCACATGAAAAGCCCATTAGCGCATTTCCAAACGGTTCCAAGCGGCGTATACGTAATGTCAGGCCAAGTGGAATTTCTCATGGCATTTCAGTTATTTTGACAGCGCGGCAGTGTGCGGGCGGCTGGTGGGCCGCAACCTTGCCCAAAAAGTCAATCGGCAGCACCACCACCAACAAAACCAACAAAAGCGACAACAAGGCGGCTGCTGCGTTGGCGTGGCCGGCGCACGTCTCGATTTGCAGTCAATGAATGTAAATCGTGTAACACTTTTTTCTCGGCCTGCCTTGGCCGATAGTTGGATGCCGCCGATTCAGCGGCTTAACTTGACGCGACGTGGGCGCCACTGGCCACCCACACGAGAGGCTGTCGTCGTGGTCGCCGCCGCAGCCGCCGTCGCTGCTCCCAGTGATTTTGCTTTTCATTCACAAAAACCGAACAAAGCCGCGATGCAGTGCAGGTGCTGCTGCTGCTCTTGCTCATTTCGTATGCCAACGACGGTTGAAAGTTCAGGTGAAAAGCGTGAGGCTCAATCGAATCTAAATTTTATGGGCCCAGCCGAGAGATTCAATTAGAAGTCTTGGCTTTCTTTCACTTTCTGGCCTAATTGCTAGCAGGCAGCGGGCCGGGTTGGCCGAGAAATCCACAAGCTGCTTGGGCTTTATGGCTTGTTAATTGCCCGAGCCCACGTCCGAGTCAGCCGCCCACCGGGCCTGTCATGCTGCATTGCTGTTTCCCCAAACAAAATACCATGGCTCGGGCCTTCGGCTGTTATTGTTGCCGGTGGAAATGTAATCAGACTGGAGGAGAGTCCCCACCCCGAAGACCGGTAACTTTTGTTCATTTGGCAGGTGTGTGAGTGCAAAGGAGGCTTGGCCAACAACCAGTCGCTGTGGTGAAATTGGTAGGCTCCTGCTCCTGGGTGTGGGCGTGGCAAATGACAAATAATCTGCCCTCTCGCTTTGCCCATCTCTTCCTCTGTTTCTGTGTTGCAGGCTGCATTTCAGGCCTTGGATTTATGAGCAACGACAGGAAACGGTTGATTAATTGAACTTTAATGAAAAGATTTATGCGTTTGCTTTATTAAAACGTGCAGCAGGTTTTTGGAGTTTGGTTTGATATCGTAATTGGCTAACCATTGGCTGGACCCCGAAGGCTTCCAACGGACCCGACAGCTATGGGGTGTGGCCCAAGAGTGTGGACTTAAATTGGCTTTAAATTTGCTATTTGGTCAGTGGATAAGCCCGCCCGGACAGACGGCGAAAGCAATTTTCACAAATTTATTGGCTTCAAACCGCAAAAAGCGGGTGAAAATTAAGTTTTCAGTTTCGGATTATTTGACGGCGAAAAAAACATAAAACAAGTTAAAAATGGCTTAGTCAAAGAAAATGTTAAGCCAAAAATATCAAACAGTTTTAAAAATACATAAAACAGTTATCGCTGAATAAAACTACATATTCAAAAGATTAGTTTCCCAGTTGACAAAATTAGCATCTGCTTTATTCCTTAGAAAATGTATTAATTTTGTGGAACTCCCAGTTTTTTCTAGCTTTATAATAATTCTTGTTATAGGGCTTGATTTGTTATATATTTCCTGAGAACAAGGCAATTGTTCTTTAATTTCTTATCTCAATATTGAATTCCTCGCAATGAAATATGAACTCGACCCTAATAAGTTATAATTCAAGTGTGGCTGTCTACACTGATTCTGGGACTACGTAGTGAGCAAACGCTTCAATATTTTTAAATAAAAATATAAACTATTTTTTCTCAAAGTTAAAAAATAAAAAAATAGGCAAGAATAATACCTTCAGTAAATAATACCAAAAACAAGGATTCAAAACTTTATTTAAATCTTATATATGTTTTTGGGTCTTAAATAATTGAATAATATAACTAATATTCGCAAAAATACTACGAGGAATTCATATATTTTGAGCCCTCCTTGGTGAAGCCAAAGAGATCTGGAATAATCGAAAAAGATGTGCTAAACTGATCTCTGAATTTAAAGATTTAAAAGCCTAAATATATTTTATTATTGCCTACCTAATTTAAATTCAAATTTTAGACGACTTTTCCTTTTTGGGAGGTTCGTTGTGATGGTTGCTTTTAGTCAAGCTCCTAAACGATTCTTCATTTCCTTTGCCATATAAGATCTTTATGAGCCCTAATGTCAAGATTATAAGCAATTCGGCTTTGAGATTGTAAATTGTCGTGAATTTATGAGATTGCGAACTGAATTCCCCCAATACAACAATTTGAGGCCGACTCTCGAGCAAGGCTCGCCGTTAATTCTTTTATAGCCGAGGAGGTCGAATTGATCCCGCACACCTCTGGGAAACCAAAAATGGCAGCTTCAATAAATAAAACTTCGATCAATAAAAATCAAAATGACACAGGCGGGTCGCCGGCGGTCGGCAAAAAAGTTCGAATATCGAAAAACATGAATGCCCAAATATATAAAATATGCAACCACGGCAAGCAATAAAAGTGGTCAAACAACCACACACCGGCAGAGCCTCCTCCCCAAAAGTTCGATGAGGGAAGCCCGCAAAAAAAAAAAGAAAACAAACGCCAATCGAACAACAAAAACGGCAACGCAACTACAACAAAAAATCGTGTTCAAGTGCCACGTTTTTGGTTTAAGCACTCGCCGTCGCGTGCTGGGTGATCAGGGGCGTTTAGATGCTCGCCAGGGCGGGGCGGGGATGGTGGGCGGTGGGCGGTAAGGTGATGGGTTCAGGGTGAATTTTTTGTCCCTCTCGCTCGCTCGTTCTCTGTGTCAGTTTTTGGTAGGGCCATGCCCCGCATGTTTGCTCGGTACGCTTAGGCAAACAATATGTTTTGTTTGTGTTTACATGAGCTGACAATATTGCAACAATGTCGCCGACGTGGTCGACGTCAAACAGCAACACCAACAACAACACCAGCGGCGGCGGCAGCGGCAGCACTGACAACGGTGACAACAGCAACAGCAAAAAGAACGTCACCAAAACACCCGAAAAAAAAGAAAACCAACACAAAATCTATGATGAAAATTTGTGGGGCAGCAACGAACTGATACTCTTGTTGTTGTTGCTGCTGATGGTGGTGTTTTTCTTTCTGCCGAGCAGGGCACGTAAACAATTCGGCCATCCCCTCCCTCCGGTTCTGTATTTGCCCCGCTAATGACAAGGAGGCAGGCGAGCGGCGGGCCGCACTTTAAATAGCCGCCGTGAAGGAGGCTTAACTGCAACTACAACTCGACCGAAGAAACAATTGTAAAATACAATAAAAAACTAATAACAATACAATAACCGTAACAATGGCAGGCCAAGCTAACCAAAACAGCACAGCGGCAGCAGCGGGAGGCAGACAACGGCGGCGGAGGCAACAGTTGCCGGCAATATCAGCGATAAAAGTTGTAACAATTATCATTTGAAAATGCATTGTTCCAGTTGCCAGAAGCCGCACCGCACCGAGTCTAGCGACGAGCCAGCCCATCGGCGGTTACTTCAAGTATCGCCCCGAAGTGGCTGGCGTTGCAAGACGACGACGCAGCAGCCACAGCAGCGGCAGCAGCGGCAGCAACGATGGCGCGCGTGCCAATGGCAACGTCAGCAGCGATTGCAGTCGGCAATTGCATGGGGCGGAAATTAATATGCAGAAACTGCTGCAATTGCAATTTGTTGTCGTCGTCGTTGTTCCGTTGCTGCTGTTGGTGTTGCTGCCGCCGTTGGCAACAACAATTCCCGTTTATTGTGGGTTTTGTGGCTGGTGAAGAATTTCTATGAAATATTTTACTTATTGCCACATAAATTTCCATGATTATCGCCGCCCCCCCAAGCATATCAATTCGACTCCAATGCGTTGGTATAATGAAGAATTGCCGCCGCTACAAAAAAAATCCCCTTCTCAGAAATGATATATTTTTCGCGGTCGCATTGTGAATGGAATATAGAATCAGCGGGTGAGAGCGGATGGAAAACGGAAGAGGAAGTTACACAAACACAAACGTAAAGTTAAAGAAACTGCAGTCTCCAGAAATCCAAACCCAGTCAACAATTTGCCTCAATTGCCTGCGCTTTCCTCTTTCTAAGCTCAAACTGTCTGCGGGTAAATTTCCCATTTTCCCATAGCGTTCATCGCCCGCTGCCAGAGCACCTCGAATAATTCCTAAATATATGCAGAATTTCGCACATGATACGACTAATTGACACTCTACATGACTTGAAGTATTTGCCAGTTAATTGTGTGTCGCCGTCAGCGGCAACAGCAACATCGATGACGTCGTCGTTGTAGGCTCCTCCCCTGAATCGTCGGGTTGGCTGGTTGGCTGAATTAGCTGTTAGTTGGGAGTCTGTGGTATTTGGTGGATATTTAAATTGCCTTGTCGTTTGTTTAGTTGGCGGTATTGTTTGCCATCGCTGTGGCTGCTGCTGCATTTGACAATTTATCGATGGGAGCACCTGCCGACCCCGCCAACCGCCACGGAAATGTACACAGCCACAGATTTTCTGGTCAGTGTTTTATTTTTGGTGGTGATTGCATTTTTCCCAGGCCTTTTTCATATATCTCTTATTCAGAATAAAAAAAGAAAACTGCCATAAAACAAGCAAAAATTCATTGATTGACTGGCTCGTCGTACTTGAAAGTTACTTTTCATAAAGCCCACAAGATTCAGGTGGATTAAAACGTTTACTTGTTTGAATTCTAAAAAGTCTACTTTTGTTTTTCCCCCCTCTTTTTAAATCCATGAAAATAGCATAGGCATTTTTTGAATATTCAAAAACACCAATCGCGAAATGTGTTGGCTCGAATTTTTAAGCCGCTTTTCAGCAACCAAAAATCGACGGTTGAAAGAGAAAAAACCAAAAGCTAAAAGTTCCCGATTGAAACCGCTGCAAATGGCATTGGCATTGCCGTGCCAGATTCCTAGCTGGATATATGGCAGTCCGCCCGCCATATAAAGTGCCATGTTTATGCATATTTAGGTCTATAAATAATTAAAATGTTGACATTAGTTTTTCATGGACGCCATGAAGCCGCACCGCTGCCACTGCCACAGCCGTTGTCGCATGGCGAATGGGCTTACAAATTCAATAAGCAGTCTAATTGTTTTTGAGTGTTTTTTGAATCCCCTCACCAACCACTCAGCCGGGGAGGCACAACAATGAACATGTGCCCCGTAAATGAGTCGTAATTGCATAATTCTATTTCACAATTCCGCTCTAAGCACCCAAAACATGTTGACTGCAATTTATACCCGCCTCCCAGACCAGCAGGGAGCTGCCGGTCCGGGGCCCACGTTATTTGGAGGGCAAGGAGAGCACGAGCATTTATTCATTTACTTAATAACTCACCTGCATTGCGGGTAGACAAAAGAGGCTTTTCGCGAGGGCTGCCGGCCTGGTAGGTTGCAAGTAATTGAGCCGGGCTCGGGACGAGAACTTGCAGGCGACCGGAGTGCCGAGATTACTGAATTTGACAACGAAAATTTTAAAGAATATACTAAAGAGATTTCTTGTTACTTAAAATTTTTCACAATTAATGAATTCACAAATAGATTCTTGCAATAAATTGCCTTCAAGTTGTTTGAAGGAGAGCGAATCTTTTGGCCGACAAGAAGCCGAGCTTTCCACGGAAATTTATTCAATGCTGTTCATTTTAGATATCCAGAGGCTCATTCATTGTTCACCAAATGATTTACATAAAGATTCATCGATTCACAATTCGCTCAGGCGAGAACGTTATTTGAAGTTCTTGTCGCCTGACCCGAAAATGTGCGCTATATTTCTGTATAAACCCGTTCATATTGGACGCTTTGTGAGCACACTTGTTGTCGTGCGCTGGTGTGTGTGGGTATTTAAATCCTTATTGCGACACCTGCACAAAGCAAATACCAATTAAAGGCTTTTCACATGCAGCGCCACGTCGTTGAACAGACCACACGCAAGCCCAGACGGGCCGGGGGAACCCCAACGACCGCATTCACTTGCTATTAAGTTGGCGGCCATTGCAGGAGAGGCCGGGGAACAAAACAAATTTACACTCGCCGGATGGCCAAGAGCAGCCCGGACAGCCACTTAAACTACCGACATTGGTGAAAAACTCCCAAACCGTTGCTGGCAGGGCCAGTGGACGGGCGAGCGATCGGCTTATTGAAGGAGACCAAGCGACTAACCGGCCATGGCCAAGGAAGTGTTGGAAGGCCCAGGGGCGCGGCCCGGCTGGGGTGGTAAATGTGTGACCCACTTAAAGGATTATTGCGCCAATTGTACGCTGGCCGGACTGGCCTATATTGCCAATCAGAAGTGAGTTTATGTTTACGGTCGATGCGCCGACCAGTTGCTGGTCAGCGCGAGATAAACGTGGCCCTCATTCCATTGGCATTACAGCTTGCATCCTGTGGAGCGCATCTTCTGGCTGATTTGCGTGCTGGCCTCGGCCACCGGTTGCTATTACGTGATCAGTGCCTACGAGAAGGACACGCCCATACGAGCGGTCAGCATCGTCTACGACAATCTGCCGCCATTCGCCACCTTCAAGTTCCCCACGGTGAGCGTTTGCGATGCCACCTACAAATATGAACTTGGCGAGGCCGTCGAGGACTTCGTGGCCAGGTGAGTTCGTGAGTTCGTCTCCTATGTCAGGCCAGCTCATGTGATTCCTTGAACTCTCAGCCTGGGCACTGGCATGGGCGAGGAGTATAATTACGATGTGGAGACCCACATGGCGTTCACCTTGTTCCCGTATTTGTACCACGAGGGCACCATCAAGTCCCATTGCCTGCCGTACAATGACTGCGAGGAGTGCGCCAAGTGCCCGCCAGACGACTACCGAGGCCTGCAGAACCGGGTGAGTTGGCTTAAACTGGTAAGCTTAAATTTACGGCTGTTTTTGGCCTTTGCAGTTCGGAGCCAACTGCTCGGACATGTTCATCGAGTGCCGGCTGTCAGGGAAGATCTTCGATTGCTGCCAGTATTTCCAGCCGTTGCTGACGCCGTTTGGCAGCTGCTTTATGCTGAACTCCCTGCAGAATAATCATCAGTAAGCTGGACCCCAGAACATCCTAGCAATGACATTGAATAGCAGACATTTTTTAACCCCAGCGACTCGCCGCACTGGCTGCCCGCCGTGCTAAAGACCGCCGACGAGGCTGTGGTGCGTCTGCTCACCCATCGCCCCATGCAAGTGAACATCCACAACGAGGAGGACATACCACACACGGCCCTGACAGGCGTGGGCCTGCCCATTACGGAACCAGGACAGCATAAGACCTTTCAGTTCTACTACGAGGCCATGGAGAACGACGAGGCCGTGCTGGAAATGTCTGGAGAGCTGCGCAAATGTTATTTTCCCCACGAGCGGCGGCCCTGGTCGGTATACAGGGCCTACAGCTTCAGCACGTGCATCAGTGACTGCGCCAGGCGCTTTCAAATGCGGCTCTGCAACTGCACGTTGTATAATCTGAATCCGTTTAACGATCCCCACACCGCGGACTGCGACCTCAGCGGGTATTTGTGCCTGGAGGGGTTCTCCATGGTCAAACCGGATGCGAAAATGCTGCTGAAGTACAAAAACGGCGGCTTGAGCTGCCAATGCCTGCCCTCGTGCACCGAGGCGGACATCAATGCGGTCTACGAGTCCGTCTCGGAGTGAGTAGAGCTTAAAGGGTTTGAAGAGTTCTTTCTTAATGTCTTTGCTTAGTTTTAATCGTAGCAGCAAAGCTCGCAATGTCACGCTGGCCATGACTTCGAAGCCGAACTTCAAGTACCGGCGCATGGCGCTGCGCACGCGGCTCGACGTCATCGTCACCATCGGGGGAATGTTGGGTCTTTTCCTGGGGGCCAGCATACTGAGTGCCTTGGAGATTGTCTACTTCTTTACGATGCGGGCTTGCAGCACGCTATTGTCGGCCGAGAGAACCTTTTAAATGTAAATCACAGTTGGCCCTTGTGGCGTATGCGCAATTTTTAAATTTTTTATTCAATATTTGCGAATGCCTGGGGCCAGCCGAAGGGATGAAAGGAAGCTGCGGTCATGGCCACTGCATTGAGCATTAAAAATGCAGCCATGCCAACCAGAATTTCCTTGCCAAGGATTGTCACTGCAAAAGGGTGAAGCCAACCAAAATCATTGAACTACACAAAATCTTCACAGTCAGCACAATCGACTGGCCAAGGCAGTCCTGCCAGTGGCCAGAAAATTTAATAAGAAATTCATTCGCTCGCTCCGCAATTGTTTTAAATAATTGAAAATGTAAGGCCAACCAAGAAATCTAATCAAATTAATTTCTCTGTGGAAGCCTCTCGGTGGTTGCCTTTCAGACAAGCCCAAAAAAAAGGTTAATTAATTTCCACGCTACATTTGCAGAGATGGCCCGGCAAATGGGCATATGCTTTTAGAGGACGCCGGCAATTGTCTGGATTAGAAAATGGTGAGAGCAGAGCTTTTATTCTCTAAATCGTGCAGATGAATTTGGCTTTCTGTCGGATTGTTTTCCACTGAGCCGCAAAGCCTGCCGAGAAGTCCTGCTTGGGCAAAAACAAAACCAAAAACTTGTTGGTGTCGCCGAAATTGTCGTGGCCACAAAAGTCATAAATAAAAACTCCTGCTGCCGGCATCCTCTTCCAAGGCTTGGCGGTATTATGTATTCCTGTGCTGGCCATTTCAGCTTTATTTGAGTTGTGGACTTGGTTTGTTTCTTTTTTTAGTATTTCGTTGTCTGGAGGGGCGCATTTTCGTATTCATTGTGCATTTGCCGGGTGTTGGCGTATTCATGACGGAAATCCTTTTTATTCACTCAAAGGTTTTTCGTTTCCACAGAGCATCCAAGAAGACCGGCAAACTTAAAGAATGGGAAGGCACTTAAAAGAATCAGTTCAGGAATTAATATTCCGCTTATATTCTTGTCATTCTAGTTCAAGTTTAAATGATTTCTGGCCTTCTAATAATCTCGCCCGATTGATAGTCGTGGGGTTGGAAATTTAAGAATCGACCATAAAGCACCTTACCGAGATCGATAGCAGGCAGAAGCTCCGAAGGATATACAAATTATATCAATTAAATAGAAAGACAAACAGGTTGGTGAACGGACGGAAAGCTCTATCGAACTAAAAGAACCAAAGAAAAGACAGACTGATAAATAGATCGTAAATTTTATTTTGAGATCTAGATAAACGGACGACCGGAAGGCCTAGAGAAGAAAGGATAAGTTGGTTAAGCGGAGATCCAGCGAATCAGCCGTCTCTATTCCGTCTGTCCGACTGTTTTGCAGGATATTCAAAGAGTCCAACTAGGTCAACCTTGGTCTCTTTTTGGTGGCATGAGGATCACAAAGGATTCAAAGGAAGTGAAGCTGTGATTCTTACTCATAAAGTTACCATTCCTGTCACAAAATTAAGATTAAATACCGTATATGTTTCCTGGTAGGTGTCTCTGTGAGGGATTCCTCACCTCACTCTCGGTTTTTTCTGGTGAAAGTGACAGGACCAGACATCTTTCCTTTCGGTTAGCCAACTTTTCCGGGGACGATAAACAAACTTTCTCTTTGTATATTTGTGTGTACGGTGGGGGTAATTTTTTTTACCCTCCCTGCAGTTTGTATCATTTATCAAGCTCAGAAAAAGGCGAACAATTTTGTCATGTTCAACTGTCAAGGGGTAAGCGCTCGCATTTAGACACAACTTACAGCAAAAGGCAGAAAGAGGTGTGTGCGAGGAGGGGGAAAGGGTATGTTTCCTTCCTTGGCTCTCAGTTGCCACTTGCTCGGCTGTCAGGGTCTGTCAGAGGCATGCAAATGCAAGAGGCACACGCACCGACCTTTTCGGCGAGAATGTAATTAAAAGTTGCCGGTTGTGCCAGGCTGCGGTTCAAATTTTACACTCCTTCCATTAACATTCATATCCCGTTATGAGAGATGGCTTCTGTCCTCGAAAGTATGCTTCAGTTTTTGGTGGGCGCATTGCCCTGAGCAGCAGTCATTTATCAAAGGAGTCACCGCGTCGTCTGATCCACTCCTCCGCTCCCGCTCCTTCCGTGGAATGTTAATTATTATGTTTTATTGCCTAGATTTTTTCCATGGCTGTTGTTCGGTTGTTGTAGCTGCTCGAAAATATGAAGGACATTGAAATATGCGCTCAGCATGTGGCTGGCGGGCTGCCCTTAAATCATTTTTCATTTGACATTCACCGTTAGCCATTTGCGGGGAACTGCATGTGCTTGTGTAAAAGGATTCATTTGGATGGCATGGAAATTCATTTTAATACTTTCCGGTCAGCGATTTGAACTACGCGCGCCAAAGCCAAGCCGTCTCAGTCCCCAGGTCAGACGCCGGATCCGCCGCCAGGCAAATAAAACGAAGAAAAATAATTAAAATTCAAATAACTTCATTAAAAATTGAATGCCCAACCACTTTCGCAAGTGGCACTTGCACCATCACCGCCGCCACCTCGCCACCGCCACTACTCCTGGCCAACTTGAGGCGTCTTGGCTGCATTTCAATTGGCAACGGCGAACTGGTCTCTTGCCAGAGCCAACCAACCAACTACGCACCAACAGCAACTAACTGTAATGGAAACTATTTTTCAATTACCCTTTGCTACACGCACGTTTGCTTAACTGCTCTCCAGAGAAATGTAGAAAGCGGATGGGGCAGGCAAACGAGAAGGTAATCAAAGGTGTCGAGTGCTACTCTTCAGGACTTCAGATAACAGAGACGATCGATGTCTTGGGTCACCGGGGCATTTGATTAAATTAAGGAGTCTTCAAAGCAGATGAATTGAAACTAACTCTATAGCAGCTGACCATCCTGAAGGCTGGATATCTAAAGTTCGAGATCTCTGAGTCATCTCATCTGTTTTTCTATCTTTGCCTCTGCTATAGAAATCTGACTTGAAGCTCGTCTTCTTCATTCCAAACTTCTACCGAGAAAGAAGCATGAAACTAAGATGATTTTGACCCTGAAAAGAACAACTTTCTATCTTCATAGAGCTGCCCATCTGCTCAGCTCTGGGAAAGGTAAGTCGAAGTTCGTTTAAGCTCATTTCCGGTTCTTTTTTTGTTACTCATTTCGATGCATGAGTGGGGAAAGCGATGCCGTGGGTTTTGTGTTTGTGTAGTTAGCAGTTTTTCAATCAGCATGCCACGCCCACTGGACCATACAAAGGATGCCGGCAGCCGAAGGCCTTCCACTCAGACAGCGGCAGTCTGGTGCAGTTTTTATACCCTGTACTGGAAGTACAAGGGTATAATGTGTTTGTGCGAAAGTATGTAACATAGAGAAGGAGACGTC
>JBAMCP010002426.1:0-12485 GCA_037075105.1 Lissocephala sabroskyi | reverse complement strand
CACTCACACACACAGAGGCGGGCGCGCACATACAACACACACAAACGGCGTGTGTGGCTGATTGTTGTTGGTTTCGCTCTGGGTTTTATTTCTTTTTCTTTCTTTCTTTCTTTCTTTTTTCACTCACACTCACGCACACTTTCCTTGCCTATTTTCTGTGCTATAAACCGTGCGCAACAAAGTTTGAATTCGTACTGAATCTTTGGTCGCCACGGGGTCGCTCGCTCGCTCCCACAGTAGCCGCCGTTGCCGCGTTCGGGGCTGTCGCCGCTGCCGTGGTTGTTGCTGTTGCTTGTGCCACATTGGGTGCGAGCGAGAGGGATCGATGAAACGCTCGCGTGTAAGAAAAACGCTTCTCCCGCGCTCTTTCACACATATGCAACACACAGACGCGCCGAGCTCTCTCTCGCTCTCTGCCCGCTTGTAACACGAAATCGCCAGAGAGCGTACAGTTGTCGGTGTATAACTGAGCGAGAGGGTTGCGGAGCGAGCGCCGCCGCCGCACGGTGGGCAAATCTGGCGTTTATGCAGCGCTGTGTGTAGGCTTGCGGATTTCCAACTTCGGTATGGTTGCTCTATCCTTGAAGAATCTTATTTTATGGCCAGAAAGTATCCTTATTTTAATAAGGATTACAAGTCCCTCTCGATGCTTTAATAATAACGTAATTCCTTGTCATCTCTAGAATAACTTCTAACATATATCGAAATAATATATTATTCTGCTCCAATATGACTTTATTTTTTTATTTCTTCGTACTTTATTAAATTTGTCCTCCAAGGGAGATATTACACTTTCAACAAGATGATTTTCTTATTCATTTTATTATCTATGATTAGTTTCATAGCTTACTATCGGAATCATCGATAGTCGTGAATTGCAACTTTGCGACTTGTTTCTCTAATACATTACAAATAATTCTCAATTTTCACTTTAAAGAGCGCAGCGCACCTCTCAATGCCGCGTGAGCTCTCTCTTTTCCTAAACCGACTTCCTGCTCTCTTCCGCTTTTGCTCTCTCTCGCTGCCACCCACACTTGTATTTCGCCGCGGCGAATTCACTGCCGCTGATAATGTTTGCTGTCGCTGGCGTAGAAGATGCCGCAAAAACAGAGCTCACCGAATCTCTCCACCACCAAATTTGTTGTTGCTCTAATTAATTTTTTTCCGACCGGGTTGCCTGATAAGCATATGCCGTTGGTTGCGATTCATCGGGTTGTAGGTGTTCGAGCATATGGCCAATCCGTGCGGGTTGTTTTCGGAGCACCAACCATAGAGAGGCCTCTTTTTCATTTATTATTTAATAACTAATCTATTACTGTAAAATTTATATTTCAAATTGTTTTAAACTAGATATTAGTGAATAATAATTAGTAGTTTTTTAGCGAAATTCTAGCCACAGACTGAAAAGCGAACAAATTGGATTTGGTGGGTTCCGGTCTTCCGATTTTTCAGATATGCCCGGAAGTATGTGAGGAAATTCATTGATATAAGCTCGGGTTTGGGTTTTTGATGTACAACAAAAAGATCATTAAATTTGATTCTAATTTCCATGCTTTTTTGCGTTGTTGATCCCTGCAATCTTTACCACCCCTCAATTCTAATAGATTTGCTAGTCGACTGATTGATATCATTTTTTTTTTTTCCTTTAATTACTTCATTCGTTCTTCTACAAGTTTAGTTCGGGATCCTAAAAGTATTTTAAAATTTAATTGATTTAACTAAAATTCAAGGCCGAGGGACATATTTTTGTTTTAACCTATAAAACCTTAAAAAAATCAGACAATATCGTCAAGCCATTCTGCACGTATTTAAGAGGTCAACCTGCCTCAGGTTTCCGAATAGACGTTGTTTAAGACTGGAGATGAGAAACTAAACCAATTTGCCCAGCAAAAACTTCACCGATATGAGAAGATTCGATTTTACACATTTTGAAAATATTTTATTGTTATCTCTGACTTGTATCTCCATTTGCTGTAGAAATAAAGACAAGATTGAATTAAGTTTTAAATTTATAAAACTTTTAAAATAGCAAATGAATTCCTGTAAAAATCACATTCAAATCAAATATATTTCCTATCTTAGGCAATGCAAAGAAGTCGTTTCAAAATTAAGATTAAATTAATCGCTTAATTCATTCACTTTAAATCAGTTTTTTTAAGCAAGCAATTTTAACAGAGTCGACTCTGCTCCTCCAAAAACGGAACTAGGTAGCTGTCAAGCAAGGCAATAATATTACCTTAATCGGAAAAATAAGAATAAAACTTGCATTGTTTGGCAATGAGTTACGTGAGTCTGTTGTGGGTGATGGGTCGGTCCGCACCAAGATTAGTGCTGAAATTTGAAAATTCAGTTAAGTGAGGGAAAGATTCTGATGCCTAGCCAAATTCTTCTAGAAAAGAGCTAAAATATTTGATGAACTTTCCACTGCCTGTGAATGTTGAGTTTACCCAATGTGGTAAAAAAGAGAAATTCGATAAGCTTTTTAAATCCGAAAATAACAACTTAATTGGTTGGGAATGTGCCAGAATTGTGACGAGCACACTTACTTGCAGTTTCAAGAACTTAGAACCCCCCGCCCCTGGTATGGGTGCAGCTCTGAAATGCAAAATGCGGAGGCCTTTCCGTTTTTGACACTCATCACGTGAGTCTGTTTGGGTGAAGAGTCGGTCCGCACCAAGATTAGTGGTGAAAGAGCGGCCAATGGAATTGTTGACCACGTTTATTGGATTCCTCGAGCGGCTGCCAGTTGCCCAGCGCCCCCTTCGACAATGGCAGCAGCACTGCTGGCAGGACAAATGGAACGCCAACGACATAACCTCCCCCGGGCCGGCCTCTAAAGTCGCTTACGTATGAATACCGAGTGGGAGGGAGGCCCGTATCGTGTGGTTTCGAATACTTTGCGGATCCTTTGCTATCCAAGGCTGCATGTGCATGCAGGTCGGGTCGCCTGGGCTCCTGGCTCCTAATGCCAAACGGCAACAACAACTGCGTGTGGACCGGGGTTCGGGAGGCAAACAACATAAACTATTTAGTCTATGGGTGGAAATGGGCAGGCCAGAGCAAGTCAAGGGGGGCAGCGCCACAAAAGGAAAGCTGCCGGGATTCCTCTCCTCCACTTGCACAACATCCCATCGATATCTGTATCATAAAATATGGATTAAGCGCAGCAGTCCTGGGCGAGGGGGAGGTGTGCCCACGCACTTCTCACTTCAAACGTTGCAGGTCAGTGGGCGGTTCGGTTCCACACTTGTTGCGGGATCAGCTTTAAGCTCTTTTATTCCATATGCTGCTCTAAAGATGGCAGCCATCAGTATTGTATTTTAGGTAACGGGACATGCAATGAAGGCCATTTAAGCCCCAGGCGATCCAATTCACTAGAACTTTAAATTTCCCTAAGACTTTTCATTTTACCTTCTGTAGGTCTTTGGATTGCTGGAGAATGTTGAATTTTAAATTTCCTGTTAGATGAATTTGGGGAATGGGTTTTGGATTTCGTCTTCTTCCGTGTGCTGCACGAATTTATGGCTGTGTCATAAACTTTTATTTAGTGGTCGGTGTGTGCGTGTGTTTTCCCATTTGGGTAATTGTTTTATGAATTTTCATGCTCAAAGCGAGAGGTAATTCATGTATCAACTTGGCTTGTGGGAAACAACATACTTCCCCTCCAGTTGGGCTTCAAAAAGAATTAGTTCCTCTGCCTAACGCAGTGTAGACGCAAACTTTGGATGCCCGCACGCAGCCCCAGGACACCCACCACTGCTCAGGCTGATAGGTCCTGAAATCAACGGCCTCCCCCCCACTCGACTACAGTAACAGCAGCGGCATCCGTTTCCGTTTAAGTGCTGCAACAGCGGCTGTGTTCTATCCTGTTTCCCCGAAATTTACAGCTGGAACTCCTTAAAATCCATTACTAGGCTACGCATATGTGTGTGTGGGGGAGGACTGCTTATCGTGGCTGCCGGAAAGTGAATCGTTTATGAAAGCGTCCGTTTTGGGTAAGCGTATTTACAATCGGTCCAGGACGCCTCCCCGGACTGTGGAGCCCCCGGTGACCTTCTTTTCGGCTCGTTCGTTCTGCTTGGCTATGCAAAATTTACCACAAACTCTGTACTAATTTTGTGTGTTGAACAATGCTTGAGAAATTTAATATGGACCCAGCATCAAATGAGCAACTGACCAACCTCTGACAAGCGCATACCCATTGCTCCCACGCAAGTGTCGGTATTAACACCCAAAAATAGTAGGAGAGGGGGAGCCCGGAATGTCGTCTTCGCCCACAAAAGCCAAACAAAGAAGTCTTGACCCAGTTTGCAGTTGCTCCTCCTCATCTGTCCCCTTTCGCTTCGCCGTCATCGCCCGAAAGGACGAGTGGCGGAACGGGTGAAAGGATAAAGGGTTTTAAGAATAACCTTCTTGCACTCTACATGCAAGGTTGTTTGCTTCCACAAAAACAGCTTCCAAGGAAAACAGTCCCCCCTTCCACCTATCAACCATATCCGACTGAATGGAAGACATAAACTTCAAATTTGGCATAGCAAGGATTCAATTCACTTAATACGGTTTTCTGCTTATTGCAATAAGCTTTGCCTCTGAAGTAATACCAGGAAAACCAATTCAAATTTTAATCCAGTATAATTTTTCAAAGGCTCTTAAAGGTTCTTTTTGAAATCTCTTCTAATTTCGGTCTGTTTTATTCGGATCTAAAAAGCCTCCAATCGGAACGATAAGCCTAACCAATATATCCACAATTTACCCTTTACCCTTGATCCTCTTTATACCCTTCACAAACGATTCTAATTCACTAAAACTTTGACGAAAGGGTTTTTGCTGTTAGATAGATTGGACCGTCTCCATCGCATCTCCGAATCGCGGTTTACTTCCTTTTTACTCAGTGAGGTTGCTTAGGAAAGACAGGAGATAAACAGGACCGCTTCGTTTCAATTGAAAGAAGATTAATCTTGGTGTGTAAGAACGGAAAGAGTATATGGCAGTGTTTTAAGTAGAAACCGATAGTTGGGGGCATGAGACTTTAATCTTTGCTTTCAACTGCGATTTAAAACATAAGTTGGATTTTTTGTGTTATTTTTTTACAAAGACCGCCCACAGCAGCGAACGGCGAACATGAACGCTGTCCGAATTTAGAAAATTTTAGTGAATTTCGCTCTCAAATGCACACAGCTTGGCGTGCGGCCAAAAAAAAAAATGAAACGAGAATCGAGGAGCAGAACTGAGCCGGGCAAAATCACGGCTGTCGGGAGCAAATGAAGGTGTCAAAATGACAAGCAGAAACAGCAAAGAAACAAACGCCGCGCTCCCAAGCCCCCCGGGCAAACACCCACCCACACTCACACATACGGAAGACTTGACGTGCGATGGATGGATGGCGATGGTTGCTTGTCTCGCCCAATGGGCACGACGACCGTCCGTCCGGCCGGGCACCCAGGACCAGAGCAGCCGGACTGCCGCGTCGGCCCCTCCGGCTAACTGCATAAACGCGAAGGCGACAGATACAAAGCAGCGCGCAAGTAACAGCGAAAATAAAAGGGAAATGTATCTATCCGCTGGCCCTGCATTGTATTGCAGTTACGTGCCTGATGACCCTACAAAATGGCGAGTGAAAAGGACGAGCAGGGGGCGCTTAAAGTCAGTTGTCGATGGCCTGTGCTCGGTCCGTCGTTTTCTGCTGTTATTCTTGGCAGCTAGTGACGCGGAAAATCGCAAAGCGGATTTAACTTGTAAGAAACTAAAGTGAGCTTAAGTTGGGAACTCGCCTTTGCCACGCCCATTGTCCGAGTCCTGGGGATATAAGCCGGTCACTGATGAGCCACAATGATGGCTTATCTGGCCGCTGATTGATTGATTGATGAGGTTGGTGACGCGACGCCGCCCCCAACGCAATTTGTGCGCGCACTTTAAATGCCCAAGAACCGCCCCTCAAAAGTTTTCTTTTTTTAGTTCATTTTCTTGGCAAGTCATCTCCGTCAAATGCTTTCGCGTTCTTATTTATAAAGATCGCGATAGACCGCCTTGCCCACATGCAACGCAACGCAATTGTCATAACCTGAGCAATTACACTGTCGAGCAAAGAACGTTGCCAAAAAATGATTGCAGGGACCAAATTTGCCTTCTCCATTAAGCACCTTTAAGGTGGGACGAAGGATCCACTCTCTATTTTCTCTATTTCTGCGGACAGATGGCCGAATTTCGTTTCTGGTTTTGTCCCTGGAAATCCTTAATTGGAGGACACGTTTATCTATTTCATAATTGGTAAATTTCTTGTGTTTCGTGTATTAGTGTAATTGCATTTTAAATGAGAACTGGGAATCGCACACCTGACGCGCTGTCCAATTAAAATGGGATTTTCCCTTCTGCGCCAAACTGCGGCCCGGCCACTTTTTATGCCAAATGAGCACCGGAAGTGCCATTATTTTCTGGGGTTTTCGCGCGCATTCATCACTTGTTCGGCTTTGGCTGACCGACCAGCTGAGGATAGTTGGGCAGTGAGCAGTGCACATTGGGCCCTGGCCAGTCATCATGGATCAGTGGACCGGTGTACATCGCGCCTTCATTGTGCGTGCCTATTACAAAAGCCACGATTCGATAAGCAGCGCCCAGAGATTGTTTAAGAAGCAATTCAGCATTTACCAGGTCCCGCCGGCCAATGTGATCAAGTCGTGGATAAGGAACTTTGAGTGCACGGGCTCCTCGAATGCCGGGAGATGCGCTTCACGCTCTTCCCTGCCGGTGGGTCGCCGTCATTAGAATTTCCTTATACTAAAAGTTCTTATATTCCAGCAAATCTTTTGTACAATTTGCAATCAGTGCTTAGCCAACGAGAAAAACTTTACGCGCTCTTTAAAGTGATCCCACGGAACACCATCTTTCGGTCTTTAGCAATTTGGTAGGAATTTCGATAATTGGGTTTCTCTGTCAGCATCTGTCGGGGGCTGTAAATCAAAACCCTTGCTCGGTCTGCTTGTTTGTTCGCCAGACATTTCGCTGTCACGCTCGGATTCGGCTGCTCGGCCCACTTTATAAACTTACAAATTGTTATATTTATCTCTGAATAAATTAAAAAATTCTTTAGCACCGTCACAGCTAATTTAAATGCATTCATTGCTTCAGAAAGAAGAAATAAATATATTTGATCACAAGATAAATTAAAAACCCATACAACTTTCCAAAATCTTAGAAGGTAATATATACTTGTATAATTTAGCGCCCTTATTCCGACATAAAGTGCAACAGGAATGCAATTTAATAGTAATGGATGGTGCACAAATTGGGAACCTCCAGTTTCTCAGCTTCCTGCAGAGACTAACAACCGAGCTCTGAAAATTAAAATCAGTCGTGAATGGGCAATTTGCCGCACCAAACGCTGGAACTGCAGCTTGCCAGCGACTGATCTCACGCAGGATAACAGGCAGCCTGTAGGTGGCGCCGCCTTCGTAGCCAGCTGCTTGCGAGACTCCTTGCCTCCCTCCAGTCGATTTGTGAGCAGTTTCACTTCTGCACAGCGAATAATCGTTAAGACATTTCAGAATATCCCCCACTCGACTATAAAATAAATTATAACGTGATACCGAAATAACCAGTGCTGTTCTTTGGTTAAAATTGACGTTAATGTGTCCTTTCTTCTCTTTCAACTTGGTTTTTACAATTAAGGTGCTTTTGATTTCAAGTCAAGGATATACGAATGCTGAGTTTTGGAGTTTATTACACTTAAAAGTAACCGGAAAGAAAACAATTTTGAAAGGGGATTTCTTGTTTCGGTTGAACAATTAGACGAAAACATTTTCTGGTCATGGCCTTGATGACCAGCATATCAAACTTTCTTAAGAAACTAACCTCTGGCGAGCACCATTGGATGTTTATTAGGTCGGCAATGCTCTTCGGATTGGGCTTCATCGTGCTAAACCGATTGCCGCAGGCATTAAAGTCTAGGAAAATCCTGGTGCCCACCCTCAAGCTCAAATAGCTGAAACGCTCCGAGGAAACTTTGGCCAACTATTCAAAATTTTCTTGTTACATCGAGGTGAGTGCTCATCTCATTTGCATCAAACATTAATATGAAATTTTCGACTGCCAACGTGTCAGGGGGCAGCTGTCAACAGGATCTACGGCAACTCGTATGGAGGATGTCCCTGTCCCCAAGGCTTTGTCTGACAAGTTCGTAATGTCCACTCAATGACGTTTCATCAAGCTGTCTGCTTTTTTTTAAATAAACACATTTCGCCCTAATGGCAGCCCCTGTCTAGGCAGGGGACAGCTTACAGGATGCTTTTCTCTCCCTCCGCCCCCTCCCGCTCTGGTGCTCTCCACGATATTTTTTAGCATTACGCAAACAGATTAGAATCGG
Organism: Lissocephala sabroskyi; assembly: GCA_037075105.1. Lineage (NCBI taxonomy): Eukaryota > Metazoa > Arthropoda > Insecta > Diptera > Drosophilidae > Lissocephala > Lissocephala sabroskyi. The sequence continues at coordinate 4,126 of JBAMCP010002426.1, read as the reverse complement.
AAAATGTACATCGGCTTTTACAGCCGCCAGCGCCATTAGTTGGCCCGGATATGTCGAGTATATAATTCTGATGATACGAGAATAAAATTAGATGCCCCCCTCGCTCGCTCTTCGTCTGTAGAGGAAGCCGCGTCAGGCACCGGAAAGTGGCGTCACCACAGCTTTGCTATCATAATTCGAGAATGACAGGTAATTTGGGATCCCATCGGAGGTAGGAGCACGGCGGAGCTAAGGACGAGACCGGCAAAATGGCAAAATGATGAGAGTTTATTAAGTGCCGTTCCTCAAAGGTAACCACCGCGCCAAAAACGCCGAAAAATCCTCCAACAATTTATGAGTCGCCATTTCTAAAAAAAGAGACCACAAAAAACGCAGCAAACATGAAATTTATTTTGTAAATATATACAAAAAAGTGTTTTTTTATGTGCACTCGCGAGTGAGTCCTTCCATCGCCGGGATCCGGATAGTAGGGTGGCGGTCGCGACGCTCGTATCTCTTAATGATTTAAGGACCAACAAATATTCGCCCCCACATGAGCTCGGTTGTAATGAGCAGAATTATTGGCCGGAACCTCGGGGTGGCATCGTCCCTGGATCAGCTTCGAGCACCTGCTGATGCGCTGCCTGCGCGCCAGGGCCGAGGGAAGAGGCAGGATCTAATTGAAATTTAGATGGGAGTTACGTGAGTGCCTGACAAATCGACGAACGACGATGGCCACGGCGATGGCAGTGCATTCCTGCTGCCAAGCGGCATGCAAAGAATGCACTTGTAACTCGCCATGAAAGTCCTTAAGACTCAGCGACAGTGAATTGAGAGTGGTGAGTGGTGGATTGCGGTAGAGCCTTAAAAATTAAAACAGCAAAACTGTGCGAATTTAAAAATACTGCGACAGTATGAAAATAGATTTTCATTCAAACCTCGATGTGCCAAAATAATTCGATTCGGCCTGTGTATAATATTGGGCACCGGTTTCGTCCGCGAATCCTTTTTACGACTGATCGGTCCATCTGTCCGTCTGCAATCTTGTGGTCATTAAAAACTTGTCGCTGGATGTTTACGGCTATCCACGGCTGATTACTTATCGGTGACAAGCTTCCTATAGTTTTGCTCGAATATAGAAGTGCATTGATCATTTTTTAAGAAGGCCGAAGTTCGCCATGCAGACTTTTCTAAGTTTCATGGCCTTTCGAAAGGCAGGGACTTCAATTTGGCGATTGGCAACAATGAGCGGCCAAAACAGCCCAGGTCCGTGGTCCCCCCACAAATTTAACCCGGCTTATTTGATTATTGGCATTTTGCGATTCTCAGAATGTGCTGACAAACTTGGCAGTTGCGTTTGAGTTTGACTGGCTGGAGGTCAAAGTGATCAGCTCAACAATCTGGTAGCGCGTTTTCAAGCGGAACTAAACAATTGTTCATTCCTATTTCTTCTTTATTTGGTGTGATGCAGTTGCTATTTAAATTGAAGTGAGAAATTATTAAAATTAAATTTCAAACTACTTCTGTTTATTATCGGATCATCTTCCACCGCTACGAAGTAATTGTGCATCTGCAAGGACTGACTGGTACAAAAAAATGCTCTTTAGCAACAAATGTTCAACACAAGATATTATATAATTTTGTATATATATATAAGATATATATATATATATAATTTTGCCTGTGGTTGTGTTAGTGTCCAGTTTTCACACCAACCTGAGGCCAAATTTTAGTTGAGCCAAAATATCAAATCTCCTTAATCGTACCTCAATAACACTTATAATATTCATTTAATTTCACACAAATTCTTTAATTGATCCGAAGCACTGTCACTCGGACAAAACATATTATGTCGCCAATAGGTACAGGAGAAGTTTGCTCAAAGAGCGAATACATGAACCAAATGTTTCCGGTTCTGATAACTCAGGCAGATCATTTTTGCGCCCAATAATTTATTCAATATAGTTTGTTTGTTCACAGTTGCTTAACACGTTATCGTATTATTTCAATCAATAAAGTCGCTTGCTTTTAGGTTAGGCGATTGATTGATAATCAAGTTCTACGTGCAAAGGTCCAACCGAGAAAAGCCCTCCAGCCAAACTGCTGAAAACTATAATATTTGAGGACAGAAGACTTAAGCAGGGCCTCAATGCGCTAGGCTCCGTGCCATAATGCTCAGCCGGGAGAGCGAGTGTGTGCTGCCAAGTCGAGATGCCTTATTGAGATGTTATGGATCTCATAGCAACATTTGTTAATGCAACTTTACTTGTTTTCATTAAATGTTGCGGTTTTATTAACGACATATGTTAACTTACATAACTCAATTGCACTTCAAAATTCAGAGATAAAACTAAGCATTGATTGATTGGGTGTTTTTGTGCCATCAGAAAAGCCCAACTGGTTGGCATTTAACGCCCTCGGAAACCCCGTCAAGGGTGCTGAATTTATTAATAATTATTGGCAAAAGCTCGAGGCTTAGCAGTAAATGACCCATGCTTCAGAGTGGCAAACATTATGGGAGAGGAGCGCCTTTATTGACGTCAGTATTTATTGCATGTTCATATAACGAATCTTATTCATAATGTGGGATTATCTAGGCACATGTCTTGAATAGATTTATGGGCGCCGCCGCTGGGCGAGGAGGTGGCCGAGGAAGGGAATGAGATACACACAGAGAGACGCTCAGATCACAAGTCGTTAGGCATCTTTAAGCTCTGAGGAAATTGAAATCTTGAGCTTTATTGTTTTACTGGCCCGCACTGTGGTCCGGGCAGGCCGGATGGATGGGACGCCCGCATGCAAAGGGGCCGGCGGGCGGCTGGGGCTGGAAGTGGCGGAGTTCGACGTTTGCCTTCGGCATGTGAATAAAAATGCAGCAAAAGCAATTTTCATAAATATTTAATGGATAACGGCGAAAATAAGCACAACGACCACGGCCAGCCCCCCGCCAAGGAGAGGCCTCAAGGCTGCACACCGACGGAAACCAACCGAAACGCCGATGGTTCAAGTGCTCGGCGGATATGTGTCGTCGTCAGGAGTGTATACATCACATGGAAGGACAATACATTCCGCCGGCTGTGGATGTCGCACATATGCTCCTTCGAAATGTATATTAAGTAACTATGAGTGCGAATGTGAATCTGAATCTGTGAGTTTCAGTCTTCGGGGCTTTTGGTGGGCCCAGCTCGCCATTTTGTGCTGGCGGCCATTAAAAAGGACTTTCACGCGAGCAGAATCGAGGCCTGAGCCCTTTATGTGTCATTACAGGAGGCAGAAAATCATAACAATAAAACTCTGTCGAGGACGACCAGAAGGAAACTCAGAAACAGGTCCGGCCCTGGCTCGGGGTGGAGAGTTCCTGTTGTTACTTAATCGATGATGATAAATAATTGATTCGTGCAAAGCGCTCGGGCATGGAAATGAAAATGTCGAGCATCCCACAACCCGCCAACCCCGCTTGGGGGCGAGTCGGTGCTCCTCTCTACCGAGTGGCAAATTTCAGGAAACGGAAATGGCAATTGCAGGCAAAAGTAAGAGCGCAACAGCAACGCAAATTTGAAGCTGCTGTGGGCAATCCAAATGCCACCAAGCAAGACAGGCACAGCAGCAGAAGACCCCCTCGGGTGTGGGCTGCCAAGGATGGGCGGGCTGGGAAGAATCTAGACACCTGCTTCCCAAGGCAGACAATTTGATTGTGTTTAAATTTCGTGTTGTTTCAAAGTGACTGAAATCAAGAGGCTAAAAAGTAACGAAGGTTCCTTAATTGACTTACTTTTTCCTGAATTTTCTTTTAAGGAAACATCACAGGCTTCCAACAGGCTCTTGACAAGCCGCACAAATATTTAAAGACCGGCGGAACTTTATTTAACCATCTGTCTTGTCCGATTCATAATGGAGTTCTAGTGAGGAACAGAGAGTTCCACTCTGCTAGTCTTAAAATTTCTATCGTAGGTCCATTTAAATCATAATATCGGTTAAATTTGGTCTATCCAGATGAAGGCACTGGATATATATTTGTGAATATTAAAGGTCATGTTAGGTTTACCAGTGGTTCTTTATTTATATTGGATACTAGTTTACCCTGCCACGTTTCTCTGTGGCTTTTAGTGGTTGCACATATAAGGAATAGCTGCCCGCTGAGCCAATT
>JBAMCP010002425.1:0-12486 GCA_037075105.1 Lissocephala sabroskyi | reverse complement strand
GGGAAAGCATCGCTTGAGAGAAGTATTTCAGAGTCTTAGGAGAAGTCAGACGGGCGGTGAGAAGGACAGATGGACAGACGGGCAGTTCAGCAGACGGACGGTAAAGCAGCCTAAAGATCAGAAAGACTGAAAACCAGCCGGAAGGGGGAGAAGGAGACGACAGAGCGGACAATTTGGATTAACCGGCGGGATCAGGCGGTTAGAGAAAGCAAGCGGAAGAGGACAGACAGATGAACAGGCAGTTGGGCAGCCGGGAGCTGTGGCCAGAAAATAACAATGAGATGGACGGAAAGGTGGGCAGGCAGTTGGAAAGACAGACGATCAGGAGAGAAGGAGAAGCAGCGAACCAGACGCCAGTGTCTGTCCAATGAAGCCTTCTGTCTTTCTTAGCTGTCCTTCTGTTGGTCTGTCTGCCTCGGCGCTCCTCTGGACGCTCTTGCATTTCAAATTGGCTCGCTTAACACCAAAGCAGGGATTTTTCCTTGGAAACTTCGTTCACTCAGTCCCGAAGGAGGTTAAAAAAAACTGATCGATGTCTTCAGCGGTGGCTGGCGATCAAAATTCTATCATTTTCAAACGATTCTTTTTAGGTCTACTGGATGTTTTATTTGCCACCCTTAGTGCACGGAGACAAACGCAGATTCTGCGTCCCAAGAGGATAAATCGGCAGATAAAAAGAAATCAAAAAACACTTTAAATTACAAAAGTTGGGTGCTCGCAAGTTCTCGGTGATTTGAATTCAAATTTAAGTAATTTCGCTTTTAATAAAAGGTTAAATTTCAAATTCAATTTACACATGCGGTAAAAAAATAGTAACGCTTTATATAATTTCAAACAATAAAGCTCAGATCGAGTTTACTTTTGTGTTGTTAATTTTTTTATTCGCTCTCTTCGGCACTTTAGTGACAAATTAGCATTTAACACGTGGATCAATAAGTCCCGGGACTGACTGTGATCCGGCGTTGCCAACAAAAGTTCCATATTTTTCCCAATAAGTACAATCCTTTAAAAGATACATACCAAAATTTCATGTCATTCTGATGTTTGGTCAAAGAGTTACAGCGATTTTAGTGACGCTCCTCTTTATATTTTCCAAGAAATGGATTTGAAACAATTTTGTGTGTTGATCTAACATTTGCAAATAAAAACTGTGTCTTTCCTTTTTAGTCCCGGGACTTATTGATCCACGTGCTAAGATCCACCGTATCTTTTGCTTTATAATTAAAAATTTGGGACTACATTTTGATACTTTTTTTTAGAATTAAATACACATTAGACAAGCGCTATTATTTTTTGACCGCATTTGTATTTATTTATATTGGGAATCGCAATAATTGTAGGGAAAAAGATATATAAACACTGACGAAGGTCTGCAGACCACAAACAATATCAAAACTAAAGATAAACCCAATCAAATGATTATAATATGAGATAATAAAGAGAACTGGAGCAGCGCAAATTAAATTTTAAATCCCGAAAATGTAAAACAGACCAATTCCTAGGAAACCCAACTAATATCAAAACTAAAGGTAAACGCAATCATATAATTAATATATGCGAAAATAAAGGGAACTGGAGAAGCGCAAATTCCATTTCAAAGATAGAAAATTCTAATACACATTTATTTCCGCAACTGTTGGTAATAAATATCCTCATATTTCGGAGCTTAAGAAACCCAAACCGCAATAAAATCAAGAAACCAAACTGATACACAAGGTGAGTCCATGAGGTAAAAAGGCTGAGTTTGTCGCGCTGCTGGTAAATCTGCAACACTAAAATTGATTTCTTATTTATCTGGCATTCTTCCTTTCTCCATTGATAAAATTACCATCACTTTAGCTTCTTTAGTTTGCCTGCTGTAACTTTTTGAATAGGCGTACACGCACCTCGTATTTCCCCGATTTCAAGAGAGTTTTCAATTTTCCGAACCTCCACTAACGTCCAAATTTAAATATGCTCCTCTTTATTGCCTTATAATGGCAGGCAAATGGTAGCTATAATTCGAATTATCCTTGCCCTCCTAAAACGCCGACAAAGCCTCGTCCACCCGAGGCCACTTAAACTGCAACAGACAACAAAAGCCACCGCCAAACGGGCAGCAGAGCCAACAACAAAGATCAACAAAGCCGATAATTCAGTTTGCCACAAAAGCCGGCAGACGTGGCGCGGGTGGCAGTCGCCGTAAATGAGTTAGTTCTTTTTTTTTAACGATGATCGGGGGAACATTTAAATTATGCAAGCGTTTCGTCCCGCCAAAAGTGTTTTTGTTTGCCAAACGTCTGCGGGCAGCGCCCGACGAAAGAGACTAAAAATAAAGTTGACTTTAAAAGGAGCCACCGCCGCCTGGAGGATGCGGGCGAGGCACGGCGACTGCTCATTTAAACACATGTCACAATACTTTCGCACAGCTGTCACTTTGACAATTTTCTAGATGAGTTTCTTACGATTCCGGCGGTGGCGCAGGCGAGGAGGACGCCTCGAAAAAATCACCACGAAAATCTCTCGGCTAAGCTTCTGGGGTGACTGGGGCGGCGGCGGCGGGTCGGTTTGTCAACGTCATCATCATAATGGAGGAGCCAGGAGCAGGAGCAGTCACAGGCCGCCCACACGAGTCTACCTAAAGGACTATATATATATTTTTTTGTGGCCACAAGGACACGTTGACTGGCAGCGTGGCTGGGTGACTTTGTCGCGGCTGCGACGCGTAATGAAAACTTGCATCAATATTATTAGATAAATGGCAGGCAGCTGCGCTAACTGAGCGCCAAGGCCCTTAAATTTATGGCCAGGAAGCACAAATATTTATAGCAATATTTCCGAGAAAAGTTTACACAATTTCAGGCAATTTAAGAAGAGACAAAGAAAATCAGTTAATGGATACACCAAGAATAAGGAGTTACCAAAGATCAATTAGGAATCGGCTAACGATCGGTCACTGAGATTGGGCGGACTGAAGGGGTCAAAAGCATTGAAAGCTTTACCGATTTTAAAGAGAATTTCAGGCGGAATTATTATCCGAACAAAAAAGTAATGAATATCAAGCAGAAACCAAAGATCAGTCAACGATCGGCTAACGATCCGACTAAGATCGGTCATTGGGATTGGGTGAGCTGAAAGGATCCGACACTTTGCTAGTTCACACGATTTCACAGAGAATTTTAATGAATATCCGAAATGTTAAGGAGTAACCAAACGGTCGGCCCAAGTTCGGTCACTGGAGATTGGGCGGGCTGATGGAATCCGACACTTTGCTAGTTTACACGATTTCAAAGAGAATTTCAGGCAGAATCACTGTCTTAAAAAGAAGATAATGAATATCCGAAATGCCAAGGAGTAACCAAAGATCAATCAACGATCGGCTAAAAATTCCCAAACGATCAGACCAAGATCGGTCTTTAATGTAGGATTATGTTGGCTGAAGGGATCAGACGCTTTGCCCATGCTTTCTCTTATTTTCTTCTACTCTTCTGGCCGAGGTTGGGCCATCAATTGAGATTCTTAAATTTAGGATAAAAAAGCAGCAGTCGAAAACGAGCCGCCGTGAAAGGAAGTCAATAAAAGTGCCGATTGAAGGTCTCAATTTTGGTCAAAGAAGTTGGGCGCTGTGGTTGAATTTCCATTTACTTGATACTTAATATATTTGGTCTATAATAAACTAAATAAATATGGAATATAAGTGTGCAATTTGCACGAATTAAACAGTCAAGCAATCAGCTCAAGATTAAGCAAATATCAGACAATAATAAGTCAATGATCGGATCCAAAATAAAGTTCAATCGTCAAACGAATAAGTCAACAAATGAACAAGATTAAGTGAGGATCCGCCAAGGAGAAGTGGATCAGTATTTCCCCAATCACAGAGACTTTGATAGGCTATATGTTGGCATCAACCAAAAGCCGAGCGATTAAAGAGGAACCTTCAAAATTAAGCCAAGAATCGGTGAAAGACTGATTAAAGAAACTGAAAACCCTCCTTTAAGAATTTGTCAACGATTTTTTAAAGATCACCGACCAAACGAAGTTGATTTCAAGCAACAAACATTCACTAAGCAGCCAGGCAAATGTCAGCTTTAATAAACCCTCAGACCCTTAATAAATCCCCTAAGCCTACGATCAGTTTAACTCTTTCTTGGCCCCTTTTAATTCTTCCACAAGTTGCATGCGGATTTCCGCAGGCCAATTAGGCCGACCCCTTCAGAAGGGGAAGAAAAAACCCAACCAGCCAATATTCCTCATTACCGCAATTAGAAAATATGCATGTATGTGCAGCGGGCCGGAAGGATGTAGGAAGGATGCGCCAAGGAAGTAAATTTCGTTATCGTTTATTATTATTATTATGCGCGATGTGTGAAATGTCGGCGTCGACAACGCCGGCCTCCCCCAGCCAGCCGAACTTTCTCACGCCCCCCAGCCCGGCGCCCCAGCCCTTCGCCGCTCCTTGCCAGCCTTGCCAGCACCCCAAGCGTGTTTGTGTTGTGATGCGGGCAATAAATTTATATTCATAACACAGGACTCCCCCGCCAGCCAGCGCCCAACCAGCACGGCCGACGTGAATGCCAAGTCGCTTGGGTGGTTCGCTCGTGTGGGGCAAGTTTTTGATTAAAGTGAGGCAACCACGTCGTGGGGACTTATTAAAGTCCAAAAAACTTAGCAGGGCCGCCGGCTAATGGGCCCGCCCAGCGGCAGATATCTTTACATATTGATTACTAATTTAACTGTCAGAGTCTCCCCGCTCCCAGTTGCATCAAAACTTGCAACAAACTCGCCTCCCCGAAATCACAGCCCCGAAAAGACTCGAAAACTTCGGAGCTCACGTCAGCGCCAGCGCCGGCGTCGCTCACTCGCCAGGCCACTGCAGATAACTCAATTTCAGGTAGCCAAAGTTGCATTAACATGGATGCGGCATTGCTGTGCGTGTGTTGTGTGTGCAGTCAAAGTTTAAGGAGGCGTCCAGACAACGTCGTAGACACGCCGGCAACCGGTTGGTGCGGCTCATATAAAATGTACAAAGTGCTTGGGCGTTGAGAGTCATTTTTGGCCAGCGACCGGAGGCAGCAGTCGACTGGCCAAAATGAAGTCTCTCGCCATACAAAAATAAGCCATTCATGCATGAAGTCAAACGAGGCAGCGCGTCGCACAACAATCAAAAAGCGTATTGAAGTCAGAGTCGCCGCAGGGCCCACCGCCGGATGCGGCAACTCTGGCACACCTCTAAGTGGGCGGGGGGCCCTGCAATAACCGCTGCCAAACCGACGCCAAGCCCCTGAGGCCTTCTTCCCTCCCTTCCTCTACTTTTTTCTGTTCTCCCTCTGTCGGTTTTTCGGCGATGCGTGTATCGGTCCTTCTATATTTCTATATGTTTGGTTATATTTCTCTTTTTTTTAGCTTCGCGCCCCGCTGCTCATCGGGAGCCCAGGGACACCGGAAAGCGCGCTACACTCACGCAAATCGGGGAGGCGTTGCCGGGCGGAAAATTTAAAGTTTAAAGATCGAAGTTGAAAGGGAGCAATTTATTAGTGATTTATGGAACCTTAAGGAAAATTTAGGAATAAACTTTAGAAGAATACTAGTTCTAAATTCTAAGGTAAAAAATTAAATGGCAGAATTGGATAGTTTGTATTTCTTTGTGAATGCCAAAAGGGTCTAAAATTTTTGGGGCTGAAAAGTAAGAAAGTCGAAGATAAAGACTTTATATTTCGAAAATTAGATTTCAGTGCTCAAAAGATCAATCTATGGTTTGTTTTAATCCCACTCTTCCAACGATTCACCAATAATTTATTCCCAACTGACTCTGATTCCCTATAAATGCTTGTTGGATTGCTGAGTCTACCAAATTCCCTGGGATTTGATGTGTTTCTCTTTAAGATGAAGATAAACCCATTATATTTTGAAAATTAGATTTCAGTTCTCTAAAGATAAATTTCCGATTTGTTTCTATCCAATTCTTTCAACCTAAAATATGATTAAGTCACAACTGACTCTGCTTTCTTTTGAATGCTTTATAATTGCTTAGTCTACAAAATTCCCTAGGACTTGTTGTACTTTCTTTGATTTAATTTCTCTATAAACTGCTTTTCATTTGTATATCTCAATTCTAAGATCCCTGTTCTCCATCGTTCTTTAAAATATCTTTAATTTGTTTATATCTTCATTCATCAATCTAATATTCAAATTGCTTAGTCAACAAATTTCCCTAGGATTTTATGTGTTTCTCTGTAGGCTGATTTTAAGTTGTATATCTCAAGAAATTTTGAGATCCCTGCTCTATATATTTATATATTTAGATACTTTGCTTACCCGGTAAAATAATCTGCTTGATCCGCTCGTAAAATTCCTTTTCAAAATCTTATCCAATAAACCTTAGAAAAAGGTTTCCAGAGTTCCTGCCTGCAAAGAGAGGAAATTGAAGATGTAAAAAGTTTCTTATAATTATTCATAGTATTTTCTTATTTTAATTTTAAATCCTCTTCGATTTGTCTCAGTGTCTTGTGCATATGAGAATTGCATACAAGTGCTGACTGCTCGGAGAAATCATGCACAAATCGAGAAAATTGCATATTTCTTACGCTGGCGACTTAATTTTTTATGCGATATGCCAGCGCGGAAGCCAGAAACTAGAGTTTCCTGCAGACTTCCCACCCCTTCGTACTTTTAGTTTCGTTTTATTTTTTTTGGTTTCCCATCTTATTTCTATCATTTCTCAGAGGCGCGTGTGTGTGACTTGTAAATTTCCCTTGTTGGCCGCGTTGAATTTCGCTTGATTGAGCGCACGTTTGCCGGCGCTTGACTGTCGGGCTGACAGTTCATTTTGGACGCGGCCAGCCGGCGACTTTTTTTAGGAATTAAACCCAAACTAACTCGTCTTCGGTCCCTCGGGTCTACGGAGTCTGCCATTTGGTGCATTCCTTGGCCGCCAACTTAAAGTCGAATTCATTACGCGCCCCGGTAAGCGCGGTCCTTTCAGAAAGCCAAATCATTTGCATCATTGTCTATAATCAAGATCATCAATATACGAATCCAGCGCCCAACCCAAGCGACTTTTGTCTAAGGTCCCCAGCGGGCCTCCCTCAGCCAGGACAGCAATTTCTGCATGTCAGGACGTATTGCAAAACATGAGTATGTAAATTTTTTGCACCCAGTTGTCTTTCTTTTCACATCTCGCCTCTTGTCTCATATTTCGGAGGCGGCTGCAGGGGACATTATACAGTATTAATGTGCAAAAGTATAGCGTTGATTTCACACACATGTGTGTGTGGGTGGGTGTGCCTTTTGTTGGTTGAGTGATGGGTGACAAGGGAGAAGGTTGCGGCTCGGGAGTTGGGGCGTTTGGGGCGTTGAAAAATGTTGAAAAGATGCAAAACAACTGTTGGCAGTTTGTCAAATTTGATTTGTCATACATCAAATGGCTTTAAAATGACAAGGATCTGTCTGGCACTTGACGGGCTTGGGGTTAGTTGGTTGGGGGGGGGGATGGAAATAGAAAATGCTTTTTCTGTAAAAAGAGTAGACAATTTGCATTTTCAGTCGAGTGAATTATTGTCACCGCAAATGTGCATGAAGTATTGAAATTGAAAAATGGAATTTTTACACAATATTCAAATGTCGATAATAAAAAGAAAATAAACTCAAACTCACTCGATTAGCAACTCTAAATAAAGCTAATGGTGAACTCCATTTACTGAATATTAATTGAAAGAAACCCGCAATCAAAAAGCAAACGAGTTAAGATTAAATTGGTTGTCAGAAATGGGAAGTGATATTTTCCTTTAGTAATTTATGAATGAATTTAAGAAAAGGCAGGAATATTTTTTAGCTTTAAGATCTACGAAGTCCTTATAAAGCCCACGTGGCATCCAGCTCTGGGGAACTGAGAGCAGAAGCAGCTGAACCAACGGGTCCAAAACAAGACCCTGAGGTGGCTCCCCAGACAATGCCACCATCCACAGTCAGCTCGGCATTCCGTGGGTCAGGGAAGAAATTGCTAAGCACATCGCGAGATAAATAATCTGCCTAGAAAATTATCCCAACCCTCTAGCGTTCCACCTCCTGGACAAGAGTCAAACCAGAAGAAGACTCCTAAAATCCTATTGTCGTATAATTTCGAAAAGGGAGGACTGCCTAAAATAATTATTAATACCCCTAGCAAAAATGTTATTATTGTCTATATTTATCTACAGATTTTAAATAAATAAGCAATAATATTTTTTAAGATCCCAAGACCGCCAAGCAATAGAAAGTCTATAAATTTATTTTATGAGATCGAACTTCACTTTCATTTTAAGTTGCTTGGCAAGGAAGTTTTCTCGCAAGCAGCTTCATGGAAGTTTTTGTGGGTTTAATCGATCATTCTTTAAAAGTAGGATTTTTCAGTAATTATTTCAACTCTCTTTTACTCCCTCCCCTTAAATTTGCCCAACTCCCCTTGACAAAATTGACCCCAAAGACCAATTGAGGCTGGGCTCACCTTGCCCTTAATTGAGTGGAGGTGCTCCCCTCTTTTGGCTTCTGAATGGGTGTTACTTTGGCTAAGAGGCAGCTCGTTAACTTAATAATTCTAATATAAATAAAACGCACTCCATCAAGGGCCAAAAGTTGGGGCGCCACACGCCGCTTGGAGATTATGAAGGGGCCACTTCAGGCCAACTACCGAGTTGGCCAAGAGCCCTGCTCGAGGCACCCAGGGTGAAATACAAACACTGCCAGACGACAGCAGCGCCCCCCCCCACCGCCGCACACCTCTTTAGGGTCCTTTGCAATTGAAACTCATTTGCCGAGTCGCTCGCCGTGCGGTTCATCAAGCCGGGCAGCCGGCCAGGACCACAGCGCCGGCACGGCAACAGATGCCAACAGTTGGTTTGGTTTTGTTCTAGCCTCGGCCTGAGTGGACTCCAGTCCATTTTGTGCGGGAGTGACATGCAAATTACCACACACACACACCTGCACACACCCACAGCAAACACATTGCACCAGACGGCGCGGAGTGTTAAATGTGCCCCGGCCAAGTCAAGTGGGAGAATGTGGAACGAACTCTGACTGACACACTCGCCAAGGCCCAAGGCAGGCAGGCAGGCTGCCCAGCCAGACAGTTATTGCCATTGTTGTAGAGCCACCAAACGGGCGGAGACGTGGGACCTTTGTGACCATGACTAATTTGTTGGCAATTATGTTGGATTGACAGTCCGGATTGGGCACATTAACATAATTGTTGTTTCCAGGGCGGCCCAGGCGGCCTCTGGGCAGACCTCAGGTGTGGTGCTCATCAGCCGGCGTTAAATGAACTCTCAACTAAAGTCGAGCCGACCCGACCGCTGTTAATAGAGTCGAACGCCGCCTGGGCCTTTTGGGGGGCTCAAAGGTCAGTCAAATGCAAAACCGCAGCCGCCAACGGCAGACCCGCAAAACCACAGCTGCATATACCGGCAATCCACACTTAATTGTTTGCTAAAACAGCACGGAAAATGGGAGTGATTGCTGGGGAATTTAAACAGGTTCATAAAGATAATTATGACGTCAAAAATTGCCACCAGAGAGGAACGCGAAGAGCTTTTAGAATTTTCGGAGATGCAGAAATTTATTAAGTGAGGATCGAAAGTGGCTGAGTGTTTATCTCTTTTTCGGCGGGCGGGTTTCCACTTTATCGAATTTATAACTAAATTGGGAAAAAGAGGTCGTTAGATTTAGAAATTCCTTAGATTTTGGGGGCTCTTGCCAGAGGATTTAAATGGATTTGCCTGTAGAAAATAGTTTTTTAGGATAAGACAAAAGAACTTGAGCTTGAAGCCAGCCAACTGCAATAAGGTCCTCAAGTCTTTATTGATAAGAAGTGAAGAGCAATGGAGAAACGCCCATAGAAAAAGCATAAATGTAATCCAAAGTGCTCGAGCTGATAGCCATAGCCAAAAGCGACTCCCCATTCCTGTAGGTTAGGAATTATATTTTGAACCTTTATTCCAATAAATAAATATATTCAATCTAAAGGGAACAGCTTAAAGCTGTCGAATTTGACCCAAGACAGAGAGAAGACAGAATGGCCCGGCATCCAAAAGCCCAGGCGATACCTTTGCCCCCTGATAGAAAGGTGGATTGATTATTGGATAAATTAGACCTAATATATACTATAAACATGTGTTAAGCTTTTATAAAAAATATCCAACAAATAATTACCAAATATTGAAAAAAATAGAAGGGACTTGGAAACTGCAAAATCAGAAATCAATCAACTCAAAGATGATGAGGAACTAAAAATGGCAAGCCCAAATATGGAAAACCAAATAATTCTATCTGAACTCTTTATCAGATTATATAGAAAAGGATCAACTGTGTTTGGGGTTCCCTTGATTTAAGAATGAAGATTACCAAATCATTGGCACAAATTTCCCTTTCTCTAATACTACAAAACATTTAAGCCTGAAATTCCAAATAACATGTGAGGCTTTGTGAGAGAACTCAGGAACTGAATGTCTAGGGTCCTTGGCATGGGCAGTGAGATTTCGCCATGGAAGCGAGCGGCATTCCAAATATTCTCCGGCGGCTCAGCCGGATTCGTCGAGGTGGCCCTCATGCAGCCCCTGGACGTGGTCAAGACGCGCATGCAACTCCAGGGCCGCTCCAAAGTGCCCGGCCAGGTCCACTACAATGGCCTCGTTGACTGCTTTGCCAAAATCTACAAACACGAAGGCATCGCTGCCTTCTGGAAAGGCCTCCTGCCGCCCATGCTGGCCGACACCCCCAAGCGCTCGGTGAAGTTCCTCATCTACGAACAGACCAAGCCCTTCTTCCAGTTCGGCTCCCCGGAGCCCACCACGCTGACCTACTCGCTGGCCGGCCTGACCGCCGGCTGCCTCGAGGTCTTCGTCATCAACCCCTTCGAGGTGATCAAGGTGACCCAACAGGCCGACCGCAGCAGCCAGCCGCCCACAACCTTTGCCGTGGCCCGCGAGATCATCCGACGCGATGGCTACTTCCGGTCTGGTTTGTACAAGGGAACGGTGGCCACGATGTGGCGGAATGGAATCTTCCATTTGTTTTACTTCGGCATGTACTTTGGGATCAGGAGTGTGACGCAGCCGCTGCAGCAGCCGAGCTGGGAGTTCCTACGCAAGTTGGGCATTATTTTCACGGCCGGCCTGCTGGGCACAGTGGCCGACACTCCGTTCGATGTGGCCAAGTCGCGGATTCAGGCTCCGCACTCCCCCAACGGACGGCAATACCGCGGCACTTGGCATACAATGAAGTTGGTGTATCGGGAGGAAGGATTCGCGGCGCTCTTCAAAGGTCTACTCCCGAAATTAATACGCATTGGCCCGGGTGGCTCGATCCTCATGCTGTCCTACGAATATGTCTACGATTTCCTGCTGGCCAAATACGCTTGAGTGGCACAGGAGAAAAGGAAGTGGGAAAAGGAAGGAAATATTTGAATGGAAAGAGAGAAATAAGACGAAAGATTTACGTCTTATTCAAGCCGACTTAAGGAAAATTCCGAGGGTTTTCTTGACCAATAAATCTTTCTATTAAGATCTTGAATATATTCGTAATCGGAATAAATAAATAAGTTTTTTTTATTTAAGAGATATTTTAGCGAATCGAGTCAAATTAAGGAAGATTCCGAAGGGTTCCCCAAACAATAAAACTTTCTTTTAAGATCTTGAATATATTGTTGATCAATTAATTGTAATTTATTTGGATTTACAGAGGATTGGCGATTATTCTTGAGTTAAAGAAGATTTCGTGGGTTTCCTAAGACAATAAATTTTTCTTTTAAGATTTTGAATATAATCTTAATCGAAAAAGACATTGTTTTTTTTTATTTTAGAGAGTGATTCAGTCGATCTTAGGAAGATTTCGTGGGTTTCCATTGAAAATAGCCCTTTAAGAATCTTGAATAAATTACCGATTGATAAAAGACTTCGTGGGTTCCTTAAAGAATATCTTCCTTTACGGATCTTGAATAAATCAATCGATAAAATTCTGATGTTTTTTAAGGGATTGGAAGCTGACGAATTTCAACAAATCTTCACTGGTAAAGAAGAACAAAAGCCCTATAATAATGTGTTGGAGATAAAAAATCTCCGAAATCTGTTTCAGAACATGAATAAGCCCTTCTCGCTACCATGAATAAAAGTAAGCCCAAAATCATAATCAGAAGAAATTTAAAGACCGATAAGGTTCCAAGAAAATCTCCTAATAAATTTCTTTGAAGAAACCTCGAAAATGCTCCTTAAAAGTCTCCAAAAACTCTATAATAAATACTGATATGCTCCGACAAGGCGCCTTATCTATTTCTTTAAAGCTTGAGTATAATTTAATTGATATTTGTTAAGTTCTATAAAAATGATTCCCAAGCAAACTCTCCTAACTCCTGCAGAGCTGGAAATTAAGTTCTATAAAAACCTCAAAGCTTGTGAATTTCGCCGATTAAGGTGAGCAAACAAATTGGCCTGGCTAATTAGTTTTAAAGCGTAATAAGCAAATTTTAGATGAATTAGC
>JBAMCP010002424.1:0-12500 GCA_037075105.1 Lissocephala sabroskyi | reverse complement strand
ACGAGCGCCTAGGTGGGCTCAAATGGACTGCACACACAACCCGATGAACGGTTTCGACTTAGCTCACCCCCCTCCCCACCATCGGAGGTATCAGTGATGCCAAAATTTAGTTAAGCCCAAAAATAGTTTCATCGGAAAATGCTTTCTTAACGGAGTGGAAGGATTCAGATATTTAATATGGGAACTGTTTTAAACTGATCATGGAAATAAAGATCTATTTTGCCTTGGGATTTTGGGAGTTAAGAAGATTTTTCACGAAAAAGAAGGAATAATGAGAAATTAAATAGATAAGAAATTGTTGAAATTATAATTAAAAGCAATTTAAGAAGCAATAATTAAAAACTTTTAACGAGAAAGAAGGAATTATAAGAAATAAAATAGTTAAGAAACTGTTGAAATTGTAATTTTATCCGATATAAGAAGAAATAATTGAAAGCTTTCAACAAGAAAAAAGGAATAATGTGAAATAAAATAGATAAGAAATTGTAGAAATTATAATTATATCAGATATATGTAAGCTCCAAAATATAATTAAATGCATTTAAAGTTTAAATTTTAAACCTATCAAAAATTTAACCTTGGTTTTGGTTTTTTAAGTATTTAATATTTTAAGGATCTCTAAAGAGACGAATAATATCTTATATATTGAGAAAATGAGTGTTAAAAACCATCGGATTGCAGAAATTATGAGAAATCATTGAATATAAGTTTTTGTTTCTATAGGAATCTTGCATTTTAGAAATCATCGATTCTATATTTAAACTTTTATAGAAATATAGGAATGTATTTTAGGTTTCCTCTCAGCTGTCTATTAAAAATTCCAAAATTTTTCAAACTTAGACTCTTGAACGTTTTAACTAAGATCATTAATCTCGAATATCTGAAATGGAACAAATATAGTAAAACTACAGAGAATGAAGGGAAGGTATTTTGACTGGAGTAGTTTGAAAGAATTATGAGAAGATATAGAAAGCTGATATATTAAAATTTTATCTAGCATTTCTTTTCTAAGTTACCAGAAATGGAAGAGAGAAACGATCGAAACTAAGAAAAGTTTTATGGGCTCTTTATGAGAAATGGTATAGGTTGTATTTTGGACTCTATTTCTTTAAAAGAAATGGTAGAGATTATATGATGGATTCTGTTTCTTTATAAGAAATGGATAACATAATGGATTCTATTTTATTAAAGACACACAGATCGGTTTCTGCTTTTGACTGGATCAAGATCCTCCCCAAAGAAATCATATAGATTATATGATGGATTCTATTTCTTTATAAGAAATGTTAAGGGTATATGATGGATTATACTTTATTAAAGACCCACTGATCACTTTCTGGCTTTGACTAGATCAAGATCCTCTGCAAAGAAATCCAAAAATTATCCCAGAAGCCTCAACACTGACGGCAGCAATTTCCGTCGGGTGGGCGTTGGTTGGGGCGGTAATTTTACCTTGGAAAACACTTAGTGCCATTGGCACTGTAATTTTTTAAACTCACGACTGCCCCCCAGTTCCCAACCAACCCACCCACTGCTGTGTGTGTGTGTGTGTGTGTGTGTGATTACACCTACTCCAAGTCATATATCTTTCACTTTGCGCTTTCAACAGTTTGTGACGTTGCCTGACGACGCCGTCGTCGTGGCAGACAACGCGTTGCACATTCACATTTATCCCCTCAGTGGGGGGTGGGGCGAGGGGGCGTTCAGTCGCTTTGATATACCGCCGGCTGGAGGGCGGACTGGAGGGGTCGTTGGTGCTACCGACACTTTTGCTTTTGGCTTCATTTCACGTGTGTGTTTGTGTGTTTTTTCCTGGTCTCAGCCAAGTCGGTCGAGCGTCTCCGCTGGGCTAAGGCAAATGGCAGTGGGAGGGAGGGAGGAAAACCCGAAGGAGGAGCTGGGGAATGTCAGCGAAAATCACCGTAAATATTCCGCATTGTTTAAAATTTATTACACTTTCAGATTTGTAGCTGTCGTTCCGCTGGCGGTGTCGAGGGCTGCCCATGATGGGTGGCTATGTTTTTTTCTTCCCGACTCCCGACTCCACCGCCCGCCTCAACGTCTTTTGTTTGGCATATCTATGAACTCGGGCCTCTCCCAGGCCTGTCAGAATGCGGGGGGAGTGTGTGAGTGTTAACTTGGCTGACACTTTGCTGTCCAATAAGTACGCCCATTAATTATGCCCTTTTTGGCTGGCAGAGTATAATCATTTCGTCACACCACGAGACCATGGAGAATTTCACAAAAGACCAAAGAGCTTTGTGGGGATTTTGAGGTTTCCCATTCTTATGTGGGGTCGGCATGTTAAGAGATAATTAGAGAGGAACAGGTCAAGGAAGAAGAAAAGAAGAAGAACCAATTATGTCACCGAGAAGAGAAGAACTCCCAATTATGCGCCCAAGAATATTTCCTTATATGATCGAATATAATACAATTAATAACACAAAAGCTAAGAATTATATAGTAAATTCTCAATATTGATCCCGAAAGAAAGAACTTTCAACAGAGGTTAGGACATTTTTAAGAATATTAAAGATGAATTGGGAATGGTAAAAAATCCTTTCTATTTTATGTAAATGGTTGGTTTCGAAGAAAAACTAAATATGTTCCTAATTATTATCATCGAGAAGAACTTGTTATTTGGTAAATAATAATATTATAATGTAGCTCTCAAATTTGATACCAAATCCACCTTGAAATGAGATGGATTGAGGGTTTAAATCTTAATATAGCCAAGTTTCCAATAAGAAGAGCCGAACTCTTTAATCTAATTTTAATATTTAGGGAATAAATTCCTTAACCATTTTTGGATGTAATAATAAATAAATTCAACTTACGTATTAAAAACAATTGCAGACTTAAGGAACTTGAAGAGTTTATTTTATTGGAAACCGCGCGATTTACCGTTTGGAATGATTTAAAATACAAACAAAAACTGGAAGACCCGAAAAAAAACCGCAGGCATTTCTCTCTTCTTCTTAAAAAATGAACACAAAGGGCATCTTCCCTTTCAGTTGCACGCGTGGGTGTGGAAGCCAGAGAATTGGCAATACCAAAAACCGCAAGCATCTTCGCTCTCGCTCGCGCCCACACAACCAAAGGGACAGAATAAAACTGCGCAATTTCACACTCACACACTTGCACTTTGACAAAAAATAAAAAAAAATTAAATAAATAGAAATTAGAATTATTAACACTTTTACTATTAACTTGATGCCTTTTTACAACAATTTTCGATATAATTTAAGCGACTTGATTAAATTTAAATAAATTTTGCGTGCATTTGCGGGAATTGGCCAAGCGTCACTGACGCTAGAAAAGAAGCAGCAGGTGGCCGCTCGCTTTCGCTGCGATCCTAACGGAACCTTTCCACTGGAATTCCAGTGCTTCAAGAGGGAGCGGCGGGGAAGAGACAAATTCTGAGCTCGCTTCTCTTAACTGCTTGGCCGTTGGTCAGTTGTTCGTCAATCGTCCGTTAGCTTGTCGCCCGCCCACTCTCTCTTCGTCTTGCTCGGATTTAAGAGGACTCGATAATTGCAAAACAAAAAGCAAAGCTAGTTCGGTTTTGGCTTCCGTCCGCCGCGGTCGCGATCTTTGACACGTACGCAGAATTCGAGTCGCCGGGTCCGTTATGTAAAGTGTGTACATATGTACATATATATGAATATGTGTTTATGTGAAAGTGTTTATATACCAATCAAACGGTCAATCGCGCGTATTTAAATTATTTAAACCCAGAGGAAGGGAAAACAACACCACAAATAACTGTAAGTTTTACATTTAATTTTACATAAATATATATTACATATGCCATAGCGGTAAAAAGTAGAGGGTTCCTATTTCATATTGAACTATAAAAAGGCCTCAAAATTGTTTTGTTCTTAATTTGCTGCCCATTATTGTCATTTAATAAGCCAGCGTTGTTCTAACTTTGTGGCCGCTGCTGTCATTGGAATAATGGTAGAACAAAGGCTGGAAGACTGGAACTCCTTGCAGCTGCCTGCCTCCCGTATTCGTCTTCCAATTCGCTCTCTCTCTCTCTCTCTCTTGGTCAATTATGTTTTGAAGTCACAAATTTTTAATAACTTTTGGTAAATGCTGGGGGGAAAGGTCTATGTAGGCCAGTGTAGAATTTACTAGAAATTGTCAATCACTTTTATTATTTCTCCCTCTCTCTTTTTCCCGCTATTATTTCCTTGTTTCCTTGAGTCCTCAAATAGGAGTCATAAGCTTAATCATTTTCAGTTCTGAATTCTGTGACTGGAAAGACAGAAAGTTTAGATCAATTATTGATCTGTCCTAGCAATCAAAATTGCGGGAGCCCAAGATAGGGAAAAATGGAATGGGATTAGTGAGGGAAAAATGGAATGGGATTACTGAGGCTTGATCTTGGGCCTACAACGAGCCTTAAACTGCTGATAAGAAAAGCTTTCTAGTTTTTACTAAGATTACGTTCCTATTTGAATGTATAAAGTTTCTTAAGGTCTCGAAAGTCCCTCAAGATCTCTAGACAACTGAAAATCGGACTTAGTATCTCTTAGAATTCTGAGATCTATAAAGTTTCTTAATGTTCCTTAACCAGAATTACCGTTGACGTTGTGAAGGCTTCGAAGAACTCTCTCAAGAACTTTTTGAACTCTGCCTCAAAGAACTTCACCTATTTGGTTCCTTAACTCCGATTTGCGCTCTCTCTGTCTGTCTCTCTCTCTCTCTCTCTTTCTCTATCTCTCCCTCTCTCTCCCTCTCTCTTTCTTTCTCTCTCTCTCTTTCTTTCTCTCTCTCTCCCTCTCCCTCTCTCTCTCTCTCCCTCTCTCTTTCTTTCTCTCTCTCCCTCTCTCTCTCTCTCTCTCTCTCTCTCTCGCTCTTCCTCTGCCGCAGCTTTGTATAGCCGACGCCTGTGACGTCGCAAAAGGACAAATCAAAACGATTTGCGAAAAAATATAGAAAATGTCAGTCTGCCTGTCAGAATGCAGCGTTGCCACTGACATGTGCCACAGACTCAGCCTGTTGTTGTTGTTGCTGCTGCTGTTGTCAGTCGTGCAATGGTAGAAATTTTTATAAAAATCCCCCAAAACAAACCCCAGATACAAACTAAGCAGAGTATAACAAATTGCCCGGTAACGACAACGGCAGCAGGGGAGGGGGAAGGACGTCTGACAGAGCAGCCGGTTTGTCTCTGACAGTGAAAGCATTTCCAGCTGACAGGTCGACACCCGACACACACACACACACACACACACAGCCCGGCTGCAACGTAAGTTGGAGGATCCGCCGAAGGACCCACTATTTCATATGGAACGGCGTCCCTGCCGGGTCTGTGCCAGTGCCAAAATTAATGGGTGGTGTCAGCTGAAACGAAATATATATTTCGTATTTGTAGCAACAGCAGCAACACCAGCAGCAACAATGACGGTGTCAACTCTGCTCGTTTGTACTGCTGACAGCGACACCGACTGGGCAAGCCGGGCTGCTCTTTTGGGCGGGCTGACATGTTTGCTTTCTCCCCGCCCGTTTCTTGCCCCCATCTGTCTTTCTAATATATCGCCGGCGACATTTGTTGCAACAGTTGCAGGGCGGGCGGCTGCATCGTCAATTGTTTGCATTTTGCATGTCAGCGTCGCTCGGTCCAGTTGTCCGCCGGAGCCACATGCAGTTTATCATGAGGCTGCTGTCATAAATGGTTTGTAATACAAATGAAAACATTTGGGGGCCAGACAGCCAGTGACAAGCTTGCTAATGGACAGCAGTCGGTGCTGGGCAACCTTAGAGAACTTCAAAGTTGCAGGAGCCTCCGTCGTCGTTGCTGCTGACAGTTTGGAATTACCAAGCATTCTGCACACACATTTTATAATCGGCGGCCGGTTGAGATCAAAGCTCAGGCCGTCCACGGATTCTTACATAATTTTGACAAATTGCGTTTGACCGCAGCGGCCGCAACTGTCGAATGGTAGCAAATGAATTAGAAAATCGACGGACACAAAACACAAGAAACCGAAGCAGCACAAGAAATCCGAAAATTAATTATACATTTCAATCATTTGGAAATAAAAGGAGAACGCGGGCCGAAAATTGGGCACATCATTTGTCAGTTGCGAGACGGCGCTGGCGTCAGTTGAGCTCATCAATTTCAAAAAAACAAAAAAACAAAAAAAAATAAGCAGCGCCCGCAGTCGAAAGCGCCAATAATCAAACGCTGTAATTATTATTTATTTATTGTACAACGCGCGGGCATCCCAAGAGCAATTTCCCTGATTTATCGTTGATAAATTTATGAAATTTTGCTCTAACCAGAGAGCCGGACAGAACAGACGGACAGTGGCCAGTCGGTCGGTTGGCTGGGTCCGAGACTCATCAATATCATTAATCATAAAATTAAGTATCATTTATATTAATTTATTATTATGCCACAGAAATTTCAACAGCGCATTCATTCCCCCTGACGACCACCATTATCCACTCTCCCTTAGTGTGTGCAGCCCTGGCGCACTGATTTATCATATAATTCTCATTATTATGTTGTGCTCATTTCGCTTGAAACCCTCGCGCTCGTCAAGTTAGCCAGCCGAGCCCTGGCCAGCACCAAAAACGTGGCCATCATTAATCAGCCCGCCCAAAAAACTGACCGAGCGGGGCTGCTGGCTTTCTGGGGGGGAAGGGTGTCTGTTGGTCGGCGGGCGAGATCGCTGTCATTTCGTGCTGGCCCGTCGTCGTCATTAGTTTGGGGACGCTGCCCCGGGGCGTAGCAATTAATTATGCTCTTTTGTATTCCGCCGACAATTTTCAGTGCTTTTTTATGTTTTATGAGAAATTGTATATAAATTGGAAGCACTTAATCATTTCGATTTACATTTTAATTAAAATATTATTTGTCAAATGCACTAAGCCGGTCGGTCGGCCGCTCGGCTCTCTCCATTCAGAGAAAATTGACAGAGAACAGGAAACCAAAAAGAAATATACGAAATATAATTAATGTTCAAGGTACACAAATGATCGCGATTGAGTTACCTTAAAACAACTTTATAGAGGTTGTCAAATTTGAAAGGGAGTTTAAAGATAATCAGCGGAATTTTAAGTTAATTTCGCAATTATGCTTATTGGGATTTTGGGGAAGAACATTGGAAATGATTTATCAGTATTTCCTTCGGAATATCTTTGTGGATTTGTTTTTTATGCTCTCCAAAACATTAACAATTTTTAAGGCATTTTTCTCAAGCCAAAAGCCTAATTGTGGATCTTGAGGAAATTCTTTATTAGCTCTCTAAAGCTCTAGTTAGTTAGTTAGTTTAATCAAATTCAAAGAATAGATTCTATATCAATTTTCTGATAAAAACCTCAGCTGAGTATCAAATTTAAAATCGTTCTCTTATATTTGTTAGTACGCAGCTTTATATGCGTTTGACAACTTTGGAAATACGTCCCTAAAGAGATACTATAGTCCTTGATGTATCTCCATGATTTTGTCTTTCTCACTTCTTCAATTACAACCATTTTCCTATTTAACTTTATCTTATTTCATTTTAAATATTCCTTGCCATTAAAGTATCAAACCAATTCTCTTTCTTCTTTCTCCTTTGAATTTCGAAAATGAATATTTGTTAATGTTCCATATAAGTTGAAAATATGAGAGAGAGCACCCTTAACTTTTCTGGCTTTGAAAAAAAGTGCAATTTTGTGGAGATAAAATCGTCTAAAAATATTATTCGGCTATTAACGAGTTCAATGATTTGTTTATATTTTAAACAAACCAAACCGTTTCCTAAATTACCCACCCAAAATCCAGTAAGAGAAAGAAATTGAAAATCAACAAGCCTCTCGAAATAAATAAAAATCCACAGCCAGGAGGGATCAACGGTCAAGAGCATTGCGAAGCACAATAATCAGAACCTCTGCCATTGCCAGAGAACAGCAACCTTGTCCCGACCTCGAAGGGGCCAATGGGCCAACAGCTTTGGCCGCCAAATCCAAATAGGAAATTAAACCGAAAGTCAGAGCAGCCCAGAGAATTTCAAGGGTCCCAGGCCAAAACGAAGATAGCAGCACACAAAATGCTGGCCCGGGCCCGAGTCCTTGGCCAGGCAATGCAATTCACAATTTAACAAACTAATAAATATTTCTTACCTTCCGTTCGAGGAGCAAAGGATGCGCTCCAGCCGAGAGAACAATGAAAATAGAGCGATTGCAAAAAAAAAGAAAAATAAATCAAAGGATCCACCAAACTTTGGCCCCCCCGTCTGTTTACGAGGATAACACTTTCGGCCCAGCCAGTCGACCAAGCAGAGGAAGCCAAGTTTTGCCAAGTTGATAACTTGATAGTTGCCCGTTTGGTCCTGGCGAGCCAGTCAGCTGCCAACAAGGACATTCGGGTGTTGGTTTAAGGGGCACTGGCTATGATGTTGATGTTGCTGCCGTCGTCGTTGCTCCTCCAAAGCTCAAAGACTGCCCAGAAGCTGGCGCACATGGCTTGCGACTGCCAGCCTGTCGGATATGCACTGACATAAATTGCTCCAACTGACAACAGCAACAACAGCAGCAGCAGCATCGCCTCAGACAGGACCAACGACCATGATTACTGCTCCTGCTAAGGCAATAACTTTTGCTTGGTCCTTCCTTGCCTCGGCTCGGGGCTGCTTTGGGGTGGCAGTTGGGAGAGAAAAGAAAAAAAAAATTAATATTAAAATGGAAGCGTGGCCGTCGCCCTGCTCCTGGTCCGACGCATTGCAATGCAGTCCGAGCTGGCAGGGCTGCTGTCGTTGCCAGGGCAAAGGACATTTCCAATTTATTTACGCTCAGAGGCACTTTGTCTCCTTTGCTTTTTGTCCACGCCGTCGTCGTCCCTGCGTATGACAGTATTTGTGTTGCCCGTCAAGCCAGCCCGTCGGACCAACCTAAGGTCCTTTCTGCGCTTTCTATCGCAAATGGGGATTTCTTGCTACGTTTTGACAGCGAAATGTTCTTCTCCTTTCGCAGCATGTTAGCGTGAGGAGTGCTGAAAGGTGTGAAAATGAAAATTTACTACTTGGCGTCAGGATTTATGCCCGTTTCCATTTTTTTTTTTTTGTCGTGAAAGGCGAGACTTCGGCTTTCCTTGTGGGGTTGGTCAATTGCTCTAATCTGCAGGTCTTCACCCTTCGGTGTCCAATTGAATCCTTCACACACACTCGCAAGCATGGGAATCGCATCCGAAAAGTGCAATATCATCAATTACTCGACAAATTTAGGACCGCAGGACCACCGCACCGATTGGTCTGTCGGTCTGAGCAAACGAAACGAGCGGATGCAAACAATAAAATACATTTTCCGGTTACTTGTCACCCACTTTTTTCGCCGTGTGTGTGTGCAACTCCCCGACAATTGCAAACAAAGCATTTCACTTTTGGGCAGTCCTCCTTGTCGATGCCGATGCTCGACTTCTTCTTGTTGTTGTTGTTGTCCAAAGTCATGTCGACAAAAGCTTTGGCTTTGCTTTTGACACTTGGTAAATGGCGCCGCCCGCTGAGCGGAGCAGCAGCATTGCAACGAACCTTTCGACCCGCCGCCGCGCCCCGCTGCATGGCTTGTTTGTCGCCCACTTAGGCGACGCACTTGTGGACTCGCCCCTCACAGGAAAACCAAACGACTTAAGTATTTTTCTTGCTGCGTCCACCGTCCTCGACCTCTCAATGGGCCAAAGAGCAGCACGTCAAGAGCGGCGGCGGTGGGCAAGGCAAGTTGAGAAGCTTATAGAATCGCAGGACCTTCGTGATCGTTCAGTGATCGTTGACAGACCCCGAGCCTCATTCCATTGAGGTTTTAAGGCAAGTTGATCAGCTAATAGAACCGCTGACCCGACTAACTGATCATTCAGCGATCGTTCAGCGATCTTTGCCTTGATCTTGACAGACTCCGAGCTTCACTGGCGTTGATTTCAGTCCATTGAAGCTTTAAGGCAAGTTGATCAGCTAATAGAATCGCCCGGGGATCTAAGTTCCCTCAAGAAGGACCCCAGGAACCTCGTTCAGCGATCCTCTGCGATCTTTTTCTTTATTTAGAAAGACCCCAAGCCTCACTGGCATTGAGCTCATTCCCTTGAAGCTTTAAGGGTAAAACTCTTAGGCTGCATTGAGTGTTCCTGACTTTAAAGAACTCATTGCCAAGTCCCGGAGCATTGCAGTCTGCTGTCGGCTGAGACTCCTGCTAATTCATCATGTCGGAAGAGCTGCAGCGATTTCCCAGAGCTAGTCAATCACATCAGCCGCAATTATAAGAAGCAAGTCAGAGAAATGGAAATCAAGGATCATCACGGCGAAAAACGCCTTCGCGTGAGCTTCTTGGGGAATGATTTCGGTTTTGATAGATTGGCCAGCAAACGAATGAATGAATGAATCCATCCAACCACCCAGCCACCGCCTGGCCTAGCAGACGAGCTGCCTAAAGCAGGAGAGATTGATGATCAAAATGGCTGTTGAAACAACAAGCAGACTGCGTCCGCTCGCCCGTTCGTTCGTTCGCTCAATGAAGAAAAATAATCACCAACATCATTTATTTTCCGTTCTGCCTCTCAGCCGTGGAACACATCA
The DNA here is from genome assembly GCA_037075105.1 of Lissocephala sabroskyi. Classification (NCBI taxonomy): domain Eukaryota; kingdom Metazoa; phylum Arthropoda; class Insecta; order Diptera; family Drosophilidae; genus Lissocephala; species Lissocephala sabroskyi. Next base: position 1,944 of record JBAMCP010002424.1, on the reverse strand, counting down.
ATCTTTCGCGTTGCAGAAATGAAACGAGGGGAAAGCAGCAACAGCCGTGGAGCCGGCGAGCTGGCAAGCTGCTCGCGAGCCTGACAGCTTTTGACGGGGCGACGCCGGGCTCGCCGGGCTCGCCAGGCTGACAGCTGGTGGATGTTGTGAGCGAAGCTTTGCCTCTGCCACTGCTGACTGACGACTTTTGACGTTGGCGTTGGCTGCAATTAACAACCTTGCCCCACACCCAACCGCCAGGGTCCTCGTTAGAGAGCCAGCGAGGCTGCAGGTGGGGAAGGTTGCTTAATGACAACGTCGACTTGGCACGTCCAGGGGACTCGGCTCTCTCCGACTATTCATCCACTTCTTGTTTCGTTTACGTCGAGTCATTTAAATCATTAATTCTCCCGCGACGCGTGCAGCCAGCGAATCGCCAGGCGTAAGCTCGTTTGTGAGACTAATTTGTGGCTCTCAGGTCTCCGCCCACTTGGACTTAGATATCCTGCCAGCCTGAGAGTGAGTGACTTGGTTTTATTGCAAGTCACTTGAAAAGTCATTAATCATTTTGGCATTTGCTTTTTGCGCTATGACGGCACTGAGAAGAGCGAGGGACGCACATTCCCAAATCCATCACGCACACATTCCCCACCAGCCAACAGCCAACAGCCAAATCTCAAACTAAGGAAACGGTCACATCAATGTCAACGTCAACGGCACCGCCAGGCGGTCCGGTTCGGTCCGGGCCAGGCGATCCCGGCTGGAGTCCAGCTGCGAGTGACAGCCAGAGGAAAAGCCACCCACCCACCGCCATCAACCGCCCGCAGATTCAATGAGAGAGTCCACTTTGGCTGCCCGCTCATAAGTAGGTCGCCACCACCTCTCAAACTGCATGTGGTTTTCAGCCATTAGACGGCCGGCAAAGTCCTGTCAGCGGTTCCGAAATATTTTTAAAGAATTTATTTCAATTATTTAAAGACATTTTATGCTTCTTTGAATTTAAACTGAAATTCAGGAAACTTTTTTAAATATTTAAATTAACATTAGAATCAGTTTTATTTTGCCTTAAATTATTTCCCTAATTTCTTTGGCACTCACGAGGCTGCCAACTGATTCCACTAGAATGGTTTGAGTCCAGGCTAAAAATAAAGTCTTTAGTGACTGCAGAAACCAACTGGTTATGGTTTGAGGCTTCGCTATTTTTAGATTATGGTCACCCTAAACTTGAATGGGAACCACTGAATTTCTATGTGTCCTTTCGTCCACTTGTTGCTGGTTGATTTTTCTGTTTGTCCTTCTTCTTGGTTCCAACATCCGCGGTCCTGCCTGTCTCATTTCCTTATTGGCTATCCGCCAGCGAGTCTGTTTTTAAGAATTTTTAACGCTCTTCTTGGAAAAAGTGCCGCAATCAAAAATCCAAATCCTGTAATGCATATTAATTCGTTTTTGTTTCCATTTCATTTCAGATATTCAATAAATACAAGCAAATTTAAACCGGCAATTCCGCGCTCGTTTTTAACAACAAAAACAAAACCAACCAAAAGGATAAAAAAACACAACAAATCTTAGGTAAGCCCATCAAAAAAAAAAAAACCTCCAAAAAATGCTTAATTTTGCATTTACTTCTGCCCATCTGTCCATTTACCCAAGCATTCGATTTATTTCCACCCTCCAAAAAAGGCGCATCAGTTGCCTTTTTTTAATCCCATTCCGCTTGAATCCGGAAAGTAAAACAATTTATTGGAGACCCTTAAACATATTTTCTTTTCTATTTTCCTGCATAAGAAACTTCTAAGAATTTATAGAAATTTGTTAAATTTTTATCTGGCCCCGCTGGGTCTTTTATTGCTTGCAGCAAAGTATCTTATCAATTTTAAGACCACTGGCATTCGCCAACGACCATACCACGCTGAATACATCGGTTCTCGTCCGATCACCGAAATTAAGCAGCGTCGGGCGCGGTTA